>CM040759.1:3295000-3297500 GCA_022829145.1 Albula goreensis | reverse complement strand
CACCAGGTATCTCCTGTTACCATCCGGAAACTCCCGTCGTCAGCAAGCAGAGAGGATAGGATGAACACAGGGGCTGGCCATCTGGTTATTCTACAGCAGGGGTGTTAAACTCCAGCTCCGCTGAGCTGCAGTGTCTGCAGGTTTAACTCCAGTCCTGGAGGGCCGCAGTGTCTGCAGGTTTAACTCCAGTCCTGGAGGGCCGCAGTGTCTGCAGGTTTAACTCCAGTCCTGGAGGGCCGCAGTGTCTGCAGGTTTAACTCCAGTCCTGGAGGGCCGCAGTGTCTGCAGGTTTAACTCCAGTCCTGGAGGGCTGCAGTGTCTGCAGGTTTAACTCCAGTCCTGGAGGGCCGCAGTGTCTGCAGGTTTAACTCCAGTTCTGGAGGGCCGCAGTGTCTGCAGGTTTAACTCCAGTCCTGGAGGGGTGTATCCCTGCCTCCCCGCAAATAACATTCATGCAGCATAACCATGAAAAACTGGAACCCTGCAACCACACTCTGCGCAACAGTGCCCCCTACCTGTCAGGGTCGGCGTGGGTGATGGCGATGCGAGGGGGGATTCGGAGTGGCAGGGTGGTGGGCCTGGGTGCGGAGGAGAGGATTTCGGGTGACCGGGCACGGTCCCTGTGCCGCCAGCACGGCACTTGCAGGCTGGATGACAGCTTCCTGCTCCGCCCACGACGGAGCTCCACCCCCAGAGTGCTGCCTGACGTATAGGAGCGGCTGTATCGGGAAAGCTCCGCCCCCGTCACGCCCACCGAGTTCTCCAGACCCTTCTGCAGAGGGGAAGAGAGGGAGGGAGGGATGAAGGACAGAAAGAGTGCAGAGGAGGAAGGCAGAGAGGGAGGGAGGGAGAGAGGAAGGGAGGGAGGACAGAAAGAGTGCAGAGGAGGAAGGCAGAGAGGGAGAGGATGGAGGGAAAGAGGGAGAGAGGAACGTAGAAAGGAGCGAGGGAGTGAGGGTTGGGTAGTACAGGGGAATGATGGTAAAGAATTGATGGAAGGAGGAAGAGAGGGAGGGAAAAGTTGGGTAAAACAGAGGGAGGGAGAGATAAAATAATTAAGGCATTCAGATAAATAGAGGCCCTGACAATATTTTAGTTTCAGTAATAACATGTATAAGTACATGAAAGGTGGACTCCATTTTTTTGCAGAGTGAGGATTCTTACACTATTTCTGCATGTGACCCAAATGTGTCTCTGGTTCTTAGTCCTTAAAACTACAGCTATAGGTAAACGCATTCCTAATTTGATTCAGAATCATTACTGACTCACAATCTACAGTTATTCACTCTATTCATTCTGAAATATTACTGTCGGGTTCAACGTATTCATTCAAATCTTCATTCATATCCATCATGGCAATTTCAGCCATTTTCATTCTGAACTGTCATGGACATCATAATGTTTTTATTTTTTCATTCACTCTCGCAGTGACCCACTATCAACAGATTCCCCAACCCAATGTGGTCCTGAAACACTTTTCTAGAAGCATGCAAATACATCCAAATTTACATATATATATATTGTAATTTTCTCCAACCACAATACCATGATATATCTTCAGTCTGTCTGTCTGTCTCTCTGTCTGTCTGTCTCTCTCTCTCTCTCCCTCTCTGCTACTCTGCATCTTTCCCTCCATCCCTTCTTCCATCCTGGTCTGTAAGACTTCAGGACTGGCAGAAGTACAGGCTGTAGCTGAACAGTGGTTCTCCTCTCCAGTCAGACATTCTAGGGGACCCTGAGGTGTAAGTGCGTGTGAGAATCGGTGAGGATTATTGGATCACTGCATCCCTTCAGAGTCAACAAAACACAGACATAAAAGTCTCCACATCTAGGTTATTGCTTTACAGATAACAAACATGCATTTTCCATCTGCTACTGCTTCTCTTTTACTTGTGCAATTGCATGTAATTTTATTGCTTTTTTCACACATGCACACACAGGCGTGCGCACACACACACATGGACACTTCTTTACACACACATGCTTACACAAACTAAATAACACACACATACACAAAGACACCCATGCATGCATGTACAACCCCATATACAGACACACACACACACCACACATACACACACACAGACTCACTCACACACACACACACAAAAACACACAAACACTCTCACTCACTCACAAACACACTCACTCACTCACACACACACACACTCACACTCACGCTCACACGCACTCGTGCACATAGACACACACACACACATACTTGTGCACACACACACACACACACACATACACACAACACACACACACACACTCACTCACTCACACACAAAAACACAAACACTCTCACTCACTCACAAACACACTCACTCACACACACACACACACACACACACACACACACACACACTCACGCTCACACACACGCGTGCACACAGACACACACACACACACACACGCACACACACATAAGAATAAGGAGTCAGGGTATTATTTCTGGCAGTTTTACAGTACAGCACTTTAAATCCAGCTAAAATTAAAC
>CM040759.1:3232500-3292500 GCA_022829145.1 Albula goreensis | reverse complement strand
GTGGGCGGAGCATATGTAAAGTGTGGTGAGGGCAGTGGGTAGAGTATGTAGGGCAAAGTGTAGGTGGAGCATTTGCAGGGCGGGTGGGGCAGAGTGTAGAGTGGGCGGAGCATATGTAATGTAGATAGAGCAGCGAATGGAGACGGTGAAGCTGAACGTGGATGTGTGGGTGGTGCTGAGGATTCAGCTGGCAGACATTCGCGACACACAGCGGTGGATGTAAACTTCAGCCGAACACCGCCCAGAAATCCCCTTAAAGGGCTGAGCGAGCGACTCAGAGCAGATCCTCAACGCGCAGCGATGAGAGGAGAGACAGCCCAGAGGGCTTATCACACACACGTCTGTCAAAGTCAAAGCAACCGCTGCTCATCGCTCACAGACCATTGCCTCTGCCGCTGTGTGCAGCCTGTGACAGAGTCACGCAAATCAGGAAAAGGGACACCGGGAAAGTGGAGCAAATTGGCCACTGTTTCCCCACTGACGCAACAGTTGCTAGGCAACGGGGCTGCTGGGGTTCCATACTGTGCCAGCACGGATTCACACTGCCTTACCGCGCAGCGGAATTTCAGAGGAAGTGTGGTTCAGCTCCATGCTGGACACACCTCACCTCAACGCTGAATACATCACAGCTGCATGCCAGCAACGGGTCACCTGAGCACAGAGCAGCTCGTTTAAACACCTTAAGGTAGGTAAGGTTTCACCTGGCCATTGTAATCCTAATCTTACATACACAGCTCACCAGAACATAAAGAGCAACTCTTATTAAACGAATTACTTTTGGAATCCTCCTCTTTATCCCACCCAGACTCAGCCAAACTGTTTAGTCTTATGGATCATTCCATTCCCACTAACACAGGAAGTGATCCTGCGCCCTGGAATCACAAGCCCAGCCGCTTAACCATTTTACTAAACCCAAAGAACCGACCAAATTACAGGCAGCTGGTATGTATCATAACTGTATAAAAAAAAAATTTCCTCCAATTCTTTGAGACCATGATATAAATCACACTATTAACTATCACAATCTCAATGCAAATATAACAACTTGCAATTTAACCACTAGGGGGCGCACAATGACAAGAAACACATTGCCTTCCTCCTAGGGGACCACCTTGTTCCAATTTCACCGTGGCAACAGAGCCCTGTGATCTACAGTATGAATCAAAATTGTCAAATTTGTTTCCAATCATGGTGCTCTTGAGACTGCTGCTCAACACGAGAACATTTAGAAAAAAAAACATAATATGTTCATTATAGAAATCTGAAAAATAAAACCTGATGTAATGAAAATGATATTAACAGCGATGCATGAAATCAGGGAAGCATTACAAAATTTGATGAAGCACATAGTTAGATGGGCCAATAGCTCAGTAGTGATTCTGTTGTAATTTTTTTTTATGCAGGTGAATCACTGATCAATTTTCATATGACATGAAAGAACAGAAAATACCAAACCTAGTCAGAATTATGTTTAATGTGCACTGGTGCACTCCCACATTCAAAACTCCCAGCTCTGGGTACTGTCACGGTTTATGTTTTTATAACAGACTGTGCCCTTTCACAGAAGACAAAATTACCCCATGCTAGAGCCATTTAAGTCTCTGAGTGAACACTTGCTTCAGCTTCATTTCCAAAATGGAAAATTGTGGGGGGATACATCAAAAAACACAAGCACAAGATTAACATTAATATTAATATGTGTTTTTAGTATCTGTATAAGTCATTATCACAGTTTCATCTTAGGCTTTCAGCCTTCTGCAGAAGCTGTTGTCGGCTTTAAGGTTTTAATCGCTTTTAAAGCAATTAAAATAATGAATCAGATCCATTTTCAAAACACACTTGGCATTTCCTAAATGTTATAAACAGTAATTTGCTCACTGATTCAAACTAAATACAGGCGCAAATTAACGCATCGCTTTTTTTCCGCATTGCTGCGGATTCTGAGCACTCGGGGATGCCTGTTTCAAATGTGTTTAACATGATGCCTTGCTCTCCAGTCATTAGCAAAAGGTTCGTCAAGGCACCAGTTAATCAATTAGGATTTCAATTAAATCGCTCATCAGCAGAAGGCCTTCTGAGAATGAAAGCTTATGGTAAGGTGAATAAAGAATGCCACACAGTGGCCTTAAGGTGACAGAGGAACAATGATGAGCTCGGAACTAAGGGGTTGCAGGTTCAGTTCCCAGGTGGGGGCACTGCCAAGTACTGTCATGGAGCACAATACTTCACCTAGAAAGCATCAGTAGGTATCCAGCTGTATAAATGGATAGTGTGTTAAAACGCAAACTGTGTAAGTATGTCTGGATAATGGCCTCTGCTGAATGCACGTAATAATGTCATGATGTTTGAAGTGCGTCGTCATGACAGGAAAAGGTTTCAGTCTCATGGATCATTTCAGTTCCACAGTCTGTGTCCTCTGCTTTGCCCCTTTATGTGTCCCTGCTGGAAACCTAGGTGATAGCAAGGGCTTGTCCACGTTCAGCAACCCCCTACAAGGGTATGATTCATCCCGATGAACCATATTCTATCATGACTAAACACTGCAAAGATATGCGCTTCTCTCTCTCAGAGCAACAGGGGAAGAGAGTGAGATAAAGGGCTGGATTCACGCAGCACTTGTCCTTCACCTTGCCGTAACGGCCTCATTGAGTCTCACTGTCTTTCACTGATTTATCACGGTGCTGTGCTTGGAAATAATTTCAAACAATGATCCAAGTCTAACAATCGATATGCCACAGAAAGCGTGAGTTTTCTGGCCATAAATGCAATTCTGTCTTACAATAATTTTCTCCATAATTGTCATATATTCTCTTGCAAATACCAAGGTTGTGATGTAGCCATTCTGTTGTAAAGCTGCTGAGTAAGCGATGGGTTTGCTTCTTTTTCAGGATTCTTTATTTGAGTAAAATCCGGGAATGCGTTTGGCTGGATTGGGCCTGAAATTAAATCTATAAGCAACGGTTTCCCCTCAAGCTCAGCGTCAGTGATGTCAAGTCTGGTGACTTTTTGTGTGAAGGAAAAGCAATGCATGCACTTAACCGTGAGCCAAAGTGATAACTTCATCCCAGCCTGAGGGTTATTTGGGGTGAAAAGCTGTTGATCAGGTGAACATGCAGCAGAAACACTGTCAATGTTTGTAATTACAGCGTCAAATGGACATTTCTTCAACGGGATTACATCCACTTTCCCTCTGGCTCAGCTGCTTGCTTTGGTCTCATCTGTAGGTTTCTGTATTTGTGGTTTTTCCTCAGTCTGTGGCATTCATAACCAATTATGTTTTGATTGTGCTTTGCTACATCCAATTTTCTATTCAGGGGTAAATCTCTGATCTTTCCACATGATGGGCAAATTTACTCTGAGCCGAGGGGGAGTTTTATTCCATACTATCTCGCGTTTAGCAAATAATGTGAAAATGATGCTAACAGGAGTGTATTTTCTCAATCACCAGGGCAATGCTCATAGTCATTGTTTATAAGACTATAATGCTCATGGAGAGGGTGTCTGTACATTGCAGTGAGCATATTTAAGGTTGTCACACAGGATCAAACAAATGCAGGCTTTTTTCATAATCTCCAGCCATTAAGTTGTTTGATTCCCAACCATAGAGAGTTATACAGATATTGCTGCTGGGAGCAAATGAAATTCAGTCTATTCTCCTCCATCCCTTACTCCACACCTCTGAAAATCAGGCACCTGCTCCTGTTTATGTTTGCAAATACAGGTGAGGTTTGTGAGGCGTAGAAAACATTATGTGGCCTGGACTATGAGAACAAACATAGTGATGATGATGATGATGATGATGATGATGATGATGATGATGATGATGATGATGATGATGATGATGATGATGATGATGATGATGATGATGATGATGATGATGCGATGATGATGATGATGATGACGATGATGATGATGATGATGATGATGATGATGATGACGGATGATGATGATGATGATGATGATGATGATGATGATGATGATGATGATGATGATGATGATGATAAATATTATTATTATTATTATTATTATTGTTGTTAGTGTAGGGACAGAGAGTTTTATAAAGGCTAAAGTTGGGGTGAAACAGGGCTGTCCAGACAGCAAATGTCAGGGAAGTTCACGTTGGCCCAGTGAGTAAGGCACACAAAGGTCACCCGCAGCATAATGCAGGGCAGTGTGGACCGGCATGGTCAGGAGCGCGGCCGGGAGCAACAGAGAGCAAACATACGTTAGATAACACTCTCAAGTGTCAAACCAAATGTTAATGTATGCGGTTCTTTGGACAAGGCTCCTCTCGTAAAGAGACAGCCCAGCCTCGATGGCCGTTTTCCCTCCTCCAGGAGATAAATAAAATAATGTACTTTGTTTTGGGTTGGAGGTTTGTGTGACATGAGAGAGTTCTGACATGGCAGACAGAGACTTGGCTAAATACAGGGAACGGTGTAAGTGTAATGTAATTGGGGATAATTTTTTTGAAGGGTTGGAAAAATAATCACACAAGCAAGAGTGGCCATCTACGTTAACTAAAGTATGAAATATGAATATTCAGTGAATTACAGAAAGCGTTCAGCTAAGCCCTGCAGAGGCTGTTAGAAGTAGAGTCCATGAGTGGCTCTAAATGGCCTTTTGGAGTCCGGTAAAGGCCACCAGGGTCAGACAGTATCTATAATATTCATTTGTATAACAACTCTGAGAAAAATAATAAAAAACCTTATGCATTGATAGGAGAACAGGAAGCTAGGATCAGCTTTCAGAGGCTGAACTGAGAATGAATGGGGACATCCACGAGTCATTCATACTTCAATTACATCTAAATTATTACACAATACTGCTGAATAATTACATTTAGGATCATAGCACATGACTTTACTCAGATGACACAAAAAGCATAAGTAAAAGAATAAATACACATCAGTACAATATTTCAGTGGAGAACAGTTCCTCAAGGGTGCAACAGCAACATGCTACAGGCAACCTTGGACCACCACCCAGGGGTGTGATAAACCCACCAGCCTAACCACAACACCGCACTGCTGCCCAGAGACAATGGCTGTGTTAGCACCATCAACAGCAAAGAGAAACAGAGCGCTCACCACTGTACAGAATGAATAAATAATTTCCCCTGCTGCAGAGACTGTTAATGTTTAAAGAGAGGAAAGCCTACGATGAATGTAAAAAAAAAGTTGACGAAATACTTTTTGAAAATGAGTGCTGTCAAAGAAGCAAAAACAGCTTACTTTTCTCTTTGAAATAAAGAAACAGAAAAGACATGAGATGAGTTTAGTACAAGGACAGGGCTGAGAGATGAGGAGAGTATAAGGACAGGGCTGAGAGATGAGTGAGAGACAGGGCTGAGTGGAGTATAAGGGCTGAGACAGGGCTGAGAGATGAGTGGAGTATGGAGGGCTGAGAGATCAGTGGAGGACAGGGCTGAGAGATGAGGGCTGGAGTATATAAGGACAGGGCTGAGAGATGAGGGGAGTATAAGGACAGGGCTGAGAGATGAGTGGAGTATAAGGACAGGGCTGAGAGATGAGGGGAGTATAAGGACAGGGCTGAGAGATGAGTGGAGTATAAGGACAGGGCTGAGAGATGAGTGGAGTATAAGAGGGCTGATAGATCAGGACAGGGCTGAGAGATGAGTGGAGTATAAGGACAGGGCTGAGAGACCAGTGAGGACAGGGCTGGAGAGTGGAGTAAGGACAGGGCTGAGAGATGAGTGGAGGGCTGAGAGATAGTGGAGGGACAGGGCTGAGAGATGAGTATAAGGACAGGGCTGAGAGATCAGTGGAGTATAAGGACAGGGCTGAGAGATGAGTGGAGTATAAGGACAGGGCTGAGAGATCAGTGGAGTATAAGGACAGGGCTGAGAGATGAGTGGAGTATAGGGACAGGGCTGAGAGAGAGATGAGTGAGGGGAGTATAAGGACTGGGCTGAGAGATGAGGGGAGTATAAGGACAGGGCTGAGAGATGAGAGGAGTATAAGGACAGGGCTGAGAGATGAGTGGAGTATAAGGACAGGGCTGAGAGATGAGTGGAGTATAAGGACAGGGCTGAGAGATGAGGAGGAGAGATGAGTATAAGGACAGGGCTGAGAGATGAGTGGAGTATAAGGACAGGGCTGAGAGATGAGTGGAGTATAAGGACAGGGCTGAGAGATGAGTGGAGTATAAGGACAGGGCTGAGAGATGAGTGGAGTATAAGGACAGGGCTGAGAGATGAGGGGAGTATAAGGACAGGGCTGAGAGATGAGTGGAGTATAAGGACAGGGCTGAGAGATGAGTGGAGTATAAGGACAGGGCTGAGAGATGAGGAGTATAAGGACAGGGCTGAGAGATGAGAGGAGTATAAGGACAGGGCTGAGAGATCAGTGGAGTATAAGGACAGGGCTGAGAGATGAGTGGAGTATAAGGACAGGGCTGAGAGATGAGTGGAGTATAAGGACAGGGCTGAGAGATGAGTGGAGTATAAGGACAGGGCTGAGAGATGAGTGGAGTATAAGGACAGGGCTGAGAGATGAGTGGAGTATAAGGACAGGGCTGAGAGATCAGTGGAGTATAAGGACAGGGCTGAGAGATGAGTGGAGTATAAGGACAGGGCTGAGAGATGAGGGAGTATAAGGACAGGGCTGAGAGATGAGTGGAGTATAAGGACAGGGCTGAGAGATGAGTGGAGTATAAGGACAGGGCTGAGAGATGAGTGGAGTATAAGGACAGGGCTGAGAGATGAGTGGAGTATAAGGACAGGGCTGAGAGATGAGGGGAGTATAAGGACAGGGCTGAGAGATGAGTGGAGTATAGGGACAGGGCTGAGAGATGAGTGGAGTATAAGGACAGGGCTGAGAGATCAGTAGAGTATAAGGACAGGGCTGAGAGCTGAGTAGAGTATAAGGACAGGGCTGAGAGATGAGGGAGTATAAGGACAGGGCTGAGAGATCAGTAGAGTATAAGGACAGGGCTGAGAGATGAGTGAGTATAAGGACAGGGCTGAGAGATGAGTGGAGTATAAGGACAGGGCTGAGAGATGAGTGGAGTATAAGGACAGGGCTGAGAGATGAGTGGAGTATAAGGACAGGGCTGAGAGATGAGTGGAGTATAGGGACAGGGCTGAGAGATGAGTGGAGTATAAGGACAGGGCTGAGAGATCAGTAGAGTATAAGGACAGGGCTGAGAGCTCAGTAGAGTATAAGGACAGGGCTGAGAGATGAGGGGAGTATAAGGACAGGGCTGAGAGATCAGTAGAGTATAAGGACAGGGCTGAGAGATGAGGGAGTATAAGGACAGGGCTGAGAGATGAGTGGAGTATAAGGACAGGGCTGAGAGATGAGTGGAGTATAAGGACAGGGCTGAGAGATGAGAGGAGAATAAAGGCCGGTCTGTCATGGCAGTGCTCTTCATTTCCTGTCCTCAAATGGCTCAAATCCACACCCAGTTCAGACCAAATAAATCAGTTGGGGCAAGTTAACTCTGTAATAAATTGTTCTATAATTGGCCATTGCATGCTTGGTAACAGCCAGTACCAGGATACAACAATGTAGCCCCGCCCCACTGGGATCTGGACCACTGCTTCACAGGAGCAAAATCACTGCAGATATTCAGCAGACTCACAGAGAGCAGTGAAACCTGACTCTCAGGACATGTTGGACAAAGCTGAATTAAGGAACACTGACATATTGGACAAAACGCAAAGATTAATTACATCTGCGCCAACAGATTCCCATACACAATGGTGCTAAGGCTCTTTAAATTACCTATTATAAACTAAATTTGCTTATTGAACTTATAAAAAAGGAGAAATCCCTTAAGAGTGTGTGTGTGTGTGTGTGTGTGTGTGTGTGTGTGTGTGTGTGTGTGTGTGTGTGTGTGTGTGTGTGAGAGAGAGAGAGAGAGAGACTGTGTGTGTGTGAGTAACTGTGAGTGTGTGTGCGTGTGTTTGTGTGTGTGAGGGTGAGGGTGGGAGGGGGATGTTGCTCTCACCTCCTCCTCTGTCACACTCAGTACACTGCAGCTCTTCTTCATGTTGCTTTGCCGTTTTCACGTCTTCACTCCTGATCAGGGCAGACCCCAGAGAAAGGGTCCCACAGAGTCAAAGCCCCATCGGGCACCGAGGAAAGGGGGTGTGGGAGTATCCAATCAAAATTATTCACACTGGAACTCAGGCTGTAGTCCGCACTCCTATTGGGTACACGTTCAGCAGAAGTTAGGCAGTAATCCAGCTTCTCATTGGCCACTCTGGTCTGCACTCAGGACTTAACCCAAAGTCTGATTGGCTGTAGAGGGAGAGATATATTGGTGCATAGAGATAAGCAGCAGTTTGATGTTGGAAAAAGAAAACATATATGACTGAGGCAACAGCAATGTTATCTTAATTACATAGTGAACAATAGGCAATAGTAAATCCATAGTTATTCAATGATACTTATTTGTCCTATACATATATATGCACATACATACACACACACACACACACACACACACACACACATACATACATATGTGCAATTGCAGACATATGTCATTGAAGGTGTTGAAGATGCCTGTAGCTAGCTCATCACCAATAAACACAACATAAAAATCATTAAAAACTATGTAAAAACCGTGTAATAACTGTGTAATATCTGTATAATAGCTGACCATTCTCAATAAATAAAAGAGATGCAAAACGTAGCCAGCAGTGCGGCAGGGTTCTCCGTCTCTCAGCGAAGCCTGAAAACCAACTGCAGAAATGAGTGATATGTAAACAATCTGAGCTGTGTGAGACGTCCTGGATTACAGCACCTGTCAAGTGAATGAATAAATCATGGGCACACACAGACAGATACAAGCATGTACCAGTGCACAGTCTCTGGCCTGCTTGCTGCAGCAAACCAGGAGCTACCAGCCTGCAGTCTAGTACCTAAGGCACATGACTGGGACCCTTGAGGTTTTCGGCTCAACCCCTAGTCCAGCCACAGCAAGAACACCATTGCTGTTGGGCGCTTGAGCAAGGCCCCCAACCCCACATTGCTCCCAGTGGGGATTGGCCCTTAGTTAGCCTAATCAACTGTAAGCTGCTATGGAAGAAAGCACTTATAACTGTGACTGTAATGTAATGGAATCTAAAGCTACTGCAGTGGACCCAGAGAGCCTCCTATCCCAGATGGCCCCATTCCCAGAGACAGACATTCTCTCTCACCTTACTGCCTGGAAACACTGAGTGTACACTATGTGTAGTGGTGTTATAGTACTGTATATACTGTGGCTCTATCATAGAACCTCAGGTTTGGGAGCTAGACATGGAAATGGAACTCAGAGGTTGCAGGTTTGATTCCCAAGAAGGGCAATGCCACTGTACCCCTGTGCAAGACACCACAACTGAATTGCTTCAGAATAAAATACCTAAAAAGACATTGTGTAAACTATGTAAGTTGCTCTGAGAACAGTTTGAACTCCCACTTGCCTCTTGAAATCCATCTTCAGAGAGCTGGTGATTGCTTAGAAAATGTGATGTCCACACACCATGGAGACGCAGCTGCTGGAGAGCGGCTCTCACAGCAGATGGTGCTACAGAAATGACCATGCTGAGTTAGCTACTGAAGAATAAACCACCCTTAATGATTAGGGAGACCAAGAGAGGTGGAAAACCCCAGCTTCAGAAAATGAAAGTACTGCCACATATTTGTCCCATCCATGCACTAAGCCAGCTGATTTCCACTGGCGGTGAACAAGCGTCTTGATTTTCCAGGTATTTCCCGTATTTCAGACCCTCCTCAGATGTCTGGACTGTGTAGGGACTTTTATGGCTACACTGTAGTGCTCCATTGCTCAGCGGAGATATCTGTGAGGCACTTTGTTTCATATTGCCTCTGCAGATGCCTCGCTGCATATGTCATTATTAATTTTAATCAGTGTCTCATATTAAACCTGGGGAAATATGGTTATCCTATGAATGAGGCGCTGTGGGGCAGACACACTGAGCAAAAAAATGTCATCACAGACTGAGAAAAGGTAGAGCAGGACAGACTGAGAAAAGGTAGAGCAGGACAGACTGAAGGAAGGTGGAGGAGAACTAACGGTACAGAACAAACTGAGAATGGAGATACCCAAACTGATACAGAAACAGAGCGGTAAAGCAGAACAAACTGATACAGAAACAGAGCGGTAAAACAAACTGTGACAGAGCGGTAACAAACAAACTGATACAGAAACAGAGCGGTAAACAGAGCAAACTGATACAGAAACAGAGTAAAAACTGATACAGAAACAGAGAACAGAACAGAACAAACTGATACAGAAAACAAACTGATACAGAAACAGAGCGGTAAAGCAGAACAGAGAACAAACTGATACAGAAACAGTACAACAGAAACAGAGAAACAGAGTAAAGAGAACAAACTGATACAGAAACAGAGTGGTAAAGCAGAACAAACTGATACAGAAACAGAGCGGTAAAGCAGAACAAACTGATACAGAAACAGAGCGGTACAACAGAAACAGAGCGGTAAAGCAG
Organism: Albula goreensis; assembly: GCA_022829145.1. Taxonomy (NCBI): domain Eukaryota; kingdom Metazoa; phylum Chordata; class Actinopteri; order Albuliformes; family Albulidae; genus Albula; species Albula goreensis. Next base: position 3,282,014 of record CM040759.1, on the reverse strand, counting down.
AACAAACTGATACAGAAACAGAGCGGTAAAGCAGAACAAACTGATACAGAAACAGAGCGGTAAAGCAGAACAAACTGATACAGAAACAGAACAAACTGATACAGAAACAGAGCGAAAGCAGAACAAACTGATAAAGAAGAACAAACTGAACAGAAACAGAGCTGATACATAAACAGGTAAAGCAGAACAAACTGATACAGAAACAGAGCGGTACAACAGAAACAGAGCGGTAAAGCAGAACAAACTGATACAGAAACAGAGCGGTAAAGCAGAACAGAAACAGAGCGGTAAAGCAGAACAAACTGATACAGAAACAGAGCGGTAAAGCAGAACAAACTGATACAGAAACAGAGCGGTAAAGCAGAACAAACTGATACAGAAACAGAGCGGTAAAGCAGAACAAACTGATACAGAAACAGAGCGGTAAAGCAGAACAAACTGATACAGAAACAGAGCGGTACAACAGAAACAGAGCGGTAAAGCAGAACAAACTGATACAGAAACAGAGCGGTAAAGCAGAACAAACTGCTACAGAACCAGAGCGGTAAAGCAGAACAAACTGGGCTGATGGGAACACTCTCTGCTTTTCATATGAACATCAAAGTCCTTCTTGAACTTCAGAGTGTGTTCCCCCATGCGCCCCGCCCCACATTCCTCCCCTCTCCCCACATAACCCTTTGCATGCAGTCAGTACCAGTCATGACATACACACATGACATGTCAGTACCTGTCATGATATGAATCACACTCTTTACACAAATCAGTACCTGTCATGATAGTCACACGATCAGAGCAGGTCATGATATACATTACAATACCCTTGCAAACAACAATGAGGCACCCGTTTGATAAATGCAGTTTATTTCCTTTTAAAGAGAAAATCTCAAGGTGGTTTATGTGAGCAATGCAATCAAATAAAATAAAAAGTGCTGCATCCTTTCAGCTGTTTTGCATTTGAAACATGAACAGAAAGCTTTGTGTACTGCCAAAGTTTCTCAGCTCTGTTGCTAATAAAATGCATCCAAAATATTACAGCCTTGAGACTAAACCTTATCTGATGTCTGATGTAATGTGATGCAACCATAATGCAGTTCTTCCCCATTTCCTGAAAAGTTGTGTTTTTGGAGATGAGAAGATTTTCTCCACGCCAGTGATTCAGAAATTCAGAGGCAGTGCTTGGTGCCAGTCCAGTGCAGGGGTGGCCGGTCCAGGCTTTTGTAACAGCCCAAAGAGCACTAAGAATCCTGATTTAGCTCATTAACTAATAATGTTCTTCAGTCAAGGCCTCAATGAGCTCATTAAGATGATGTGGGTTGGGTATGAACAAAAGCCCGCCCGCATCCCAGCCCCTCAAAGGTAAGACTGGATACCTATGTTATAGTTTCTGATTGGCTGGCAGATCTCGATTAATTTCGAATGACCTGGACACCGTGAACGTAGGCCCAGGCATGCCAACCATAGCCTTGTCAATAACGGTCAGCTGCTTCAGTCGCAAATTAACATGTTAACTTATACGTTAGCTAACATTAAAACATTAAAACTATCAAAAAAAGTATAAAAACCACAGTGATCATTTTCAAGTTAATTTTAATTTATTTGGCGAGGACGAAACATTTGAGGACTGGCTGCCATAAATGGATGAAAAGGAAAGGGAAACTCTGAAAAAACCTAAAGATAATATTTTGTTTTCCAGTAAGCCTACCTTGCTTGGACAACTAAATGTGAGAGAACTCTGAACTCACTGCATGTATCTGCGGGAATATTTTCTGAGACTAGATGTGACCAACAGGCGTTTCGAACCTTGACAGTTCTAGAATATCTAACATCTGGCTTTGAGTTCAGGAAACGGTTGCCTACTCCAGTGAAAAGTACTTCCCATCATCTGTAGTGATAGGATACGTCTTAAAACAATAATATACTGGCAATAGATTGAAATGACCACATCTCGCAAGTAACCGTGATATACGCAGCACAACATCTTCCGAGGTGTCTGTTGTTCGAATGTAAGTGACTTGTTGGTGGCTTAGAGGAGTTCTTCGCCTCAACCTCGTCCCTTACATTCGAACAGCAGACACCTCGGAGGGTGCTATGCCTTCCATTCAGGGCAAGCCATTCACTTCAAAAAAACAGGAGGTTCTACCGTCCATTTATTCCGCTCGTTCACCCACTAAACCTGCTGATTCTAATTAGTGCAGTACTTCAGGCTGGTAGGGGAGCTCATTAGTGAAATAAGCTGGTTTGTTGCACGGTGAGAACAAGGACATGGTAGCACTTCGACTCTCTGAGTCAGTGCTCACAGTTTTCCACCCTCTTGTACACACATTCTGTCCCAGTCTTGATAGCCATTAGCCATGCCATACTGCCCCCAAAAAGAGCTGCCTGCGCTGCCCAGTGGCCCTCGCCCTTTACCCTGGAGGACCACAGTATGTGCTGGTTTCTCTTTTCACCTTAAATTCCCCAACAGTTTCAAATGCCTCAATTGATCAGTAGGTGCTGAGTAACAAAGTAAAGCAGGACACCCTGTGACTCCACATGACCAGGATAGAGGTCAGTCCAATCCAATGAGCTTCTTAAGTTCAGTGAGATAACCTTCATGCATGGCATTCACCCACATCCAGTGACAACCTCATAAAGAAAGACATACATGCTAAACACATACACATTTGTCTGATACAGCTTACACATATTCATACATAGGTGGAAAAACTTATTACAGGAGGGCAATGTTTTCACTTCCACCAAGTACCCAGTCTCAATTAGCTAATTAACCCAATTACCATTACTCAATTAGAGAATTAACTCAATTGCCCTGTCTCAATTAGCTGATTGACTTTACGCACAAATGTAGGGTCTGCTCATTTATTGGACCACAGTCACTGTTTCATATAGAGATGGAAGGCCAGACTTAAACTGTCGTTCATGAGTTGTCAAAAATTAACATGAATTTAATTAGCACAGATGATTAAATAATTAAGAGCAAAAGTTAGCATGAAATTCAGAAACACACATGGCCCTCCTTGGCCACTGGTGGATTACATGAAACCGCAAAATGCATCCCGATACTACGGCTCCTAGACCAGGCCCCCGATACTACGGCTCCTAGACCAGGCCCCCGATACTACGGCTCCTAGACCAGGCCCCCGATACTACGGCTCCTAGACCAGGGCTGGGTGAACCCTGAAACCCGAGCTGGTATGGGACTAATTAAGTGATTCGGAGCAAATGTTGGACAGAAATCAAGACTTGTTTAAAGCACTCCATTCCCGTCCTGGTCAAGATGGAAACTGGACTTTTGTAACATGCATGAGACCAGTTGTGGTTTGAAGTGGAGGCGGGTTCATGTTACGTCACCGGGCCAAGGTCCGGGAGTCTGTGGCAAAGCCGCTCAAACGTGCGATGAGTCATTTGAAAATTCTCTCACCAGTCAGGCTCAGCGAACGTGGCCAAGCCATAACCATCCCACCAGCTTTTCTGGCATCCAGATAGTCCACCCCACTGGCTTGGCTACAGTATGTGAAAAAAGCAGTCAAATCTACCCACAAGGCTCCATTTTATCTGCATGTCCAGAGCCTTTGCATCGACATCTCTCTCTCAGGCCATATCCATTTGCTGAATACACCACTCAATGACAACAAAAATAACTAAATAACCACAAGAACCATGTCGTCCATCACCCATGTTGATTGCTCCTCTTCTTCACGGGCAGTGAATCAAAACACAATTAACCCCCGAAGGCAAGGGGTCAGGGATTTTATAACGCGTATATTGTTCGTGACGTGTAGCTGTGGGGGTGGACGCCCACCAAAATGTATCAGCAGATCTGTTGGCAGAAATGTCTCAGGCAACAACAGTGGAGACTGAAAAGAGAGCTTTCTCAAAATACCCACAGAATGAACAGGGTACGAAACCCTTCTAATCTTCACCTGTATGTTCATACCCCAAACATGTGGACAACAATGGTAGGAGGAATATTAATATTTGAATATTATCTCCAAGAACCAGGGCCTGTGGTGCCACCAACGACCATATCACAAATGGCAGTCAACATTACTATCATCCGTACTACACTGAATTACATACACCACTCACCTTGTGACAAATAGCAAAACAGAATAGATTTTCACATAATCAGTTAACCAATAGTAGACTAATGCACTATAACCACATCATAAATTACCATTCCCTAGTTCTCCATAAATTGTTGTATGATACACCCTCTTCATCTGACACCACGGGACACACTCACCAAGCCACAAAATGGGTTAACCAACAGGACATTGGCGTGCACGTGTGAACTAGCTTCAGTGTTGCGGAGTATGCACCGCATGCCATTCCAAAACCAGAAACAGGACAGGGATTTTAAACTCAACAACATTTTGTCAAAGTTCAATCGAATGTGTTAACTGAATTCTATATTGACATGTTCAATTGCAGGGAAATGTAATTTAAAATTGCACAAAGTTGCACTTTCACAAAATAAAATTTTCCTACACTCCTACAATAAGCTACATTAAAAAATTACCAGCTCACGCTCAATTATACCACATTACAAAACACCCTGCTCTATAGTAACTACAACCACATCCTAAATGAACAAAACATCCAATGTATGATGTCAGAATTCCAAATATCTCTGTGCGCTAAATCCAAAATTACCCAAAATTCCAGTGTTCCACAATATAATTTACCATTCAGCTATGTACTCCATAATACATTTTCCCATAATACATTTCCCACATACTACCCATGGACCAAGCCTTATTACACCACAGTAACTGCCACACAATGTCCTAATTTGACCAGCAATACAGTATCCTACATCATGAGGTGTCCAAGAGGATAGTACACAACATTCCAAATTACCCAAGAGGATAGTATACAACATTCCAAATTACCCAAGAGTATAGCATACTACATACCAAATTTCCCTAAAAGTGTGAGAGCCCAAGTATGTCACACCTCATGCTAAAGCACAAAGAGATAGTTTCCACAGTCATACACTAGCCAACAGTACAGTACCTGTCAGACTATACCTCATACCTGTTTAGCCTTTGTAAGGCCACGCCACACAACACTGTATGAAACCCTTGTCTCTATCTCTATCTCTCTCTCATTCTCTCTCTCTCTCTCTCCCCCACACACACACATACAAGAACACACACACACGCACAGCAACACATGTGTGACACACAGCAAACATGGTCCTGGACTAACCCCCTGAGAACCAGACGTACACACACACACACACGCATGCACAGGGAAATGCACACACACACAAATGCACACACACACACACACACACGCACAGTGAGAGATGGATAGCGGATTGGCAGCAGCAGTGGATTAGCTCACCTTCATGGCAGCCGCGGCGTTAGCGTTAGCTTTAGAGGAGAGGCTCGTGAGTCTATCTCTCCCGCTCTCCCGCTCTGCTGCTGCTGCTGCTGCAGAGACAGAGAAACGCCGGCGTGGAGCTGCACACCAAAACGCCGCTGCGAGCTCCTCTCCTCCTCCTCCTTCTCCTCCTCCTCCTCCGAGGGTGTTACCCCCCCCAGTACCGTTCTGCACAGCAGTGCACCACACGACAAGAGGAAGAGAGAAAGTCCCCACTCTTTTATTCTACCCTCTTTTTTCTACCATACGTTCACAAGACCCAGGCTTTTGTTTACTGGCTTTTGTGTGCGGTCTTCCTCCCTCTCTCTCTTTCTTTCTCTCTCTCTCTCTCTCTCTCTCTCTCTCGCTCTCCCTCTCTCTCTGTCTCTCTCGCGCGCTAATGCTCTCTCTCTTACAGCCACAGTGTAAGGGAACTCTCTACCCCTCTTTCTCTCACTATCTCCCTCTCTTTCTCTCTCTCTTACACAGTGTAAGGGAACTCTCTGTCTCTCTCACCCTCTCTCTCTCTCTCTCGTCTGTCTCTCTCACCTCTCTCTGTCTTTCTCACCTTGTCTCTCTCTCTCTCTCTCTCTCTCTCCTTTTCTGTCTCCCTCTTTGTCTCTCTCTCCAGGCCTGAGTGGAGGTGAACTCCCTCACTGAGGGAGGATTCCCAGTCTGAGGTTTCCTTGTGTCAGGAAGGGGGGAGACTGGGGGGGGGGTGAGGGGTGGGGGTTATGTAGGTAGGGGCGGAGGATAGCGGCGGTGTTTGAATTACCCAGGAAACAGAGATACAGATGACGATATCACTGAGTGATTTCCAGCAGATGAAGAAGATGTAGTGATGTTGTAGATGCAGTATTGTGCTGCGATATCGTATTGTAGATTTGATTCTGATGTAATGAATGTTGTGTAGATGTGTTTTTGCGTAGCGATTTTGTGCAGATGCAGTGTTGTGTTGTGATATTGTATAAACGTACATTTTTTTTTTTGGTTTAGTGACATATTGTAGACATGATTGTGATGTAGTGAATGGTGTGTAGATGTGGTTTTGTGTAGTGACATTATGTAGCTGTGATATTGTATTGTCACATTGCAGCGATATCATTTTGTATAGTGTCATATCATAGTTTTGATACTGATGTAATTAATGTTGACTAGATGTAATAGCTGGTTATGATATTGTGTTGATGTTATAAAATGTGGCAATGTTGTGTAGATTTTGAAATTGTGCAGTGATGTGATTTTGTGTAGTGTTTGTGCGGATGTGTTTCGTTGGGTATGTTAGATATTACATATATTATATGTTGTAGATTTACCTTTGTGCACTGATGTTACGTATGTATGATTTTGTGTAGTGTTGAGTGATGTTATGAAGTTGTGTTGCACAGATGCGCTTTTGCGTATTGATGTTGAGTAGATGTGATAAACTGTTGTATAAGAATGCTAATGTGCTATTCTGTTGTGTAGATCCAGTGTTGTGTAGTCAGGTTGTGTCCATTAAATCACAGTCTTTTAGTCAACACTCGTGTCCAGGGGGACTTGCTCATATGTTAATATAGTATACTGTAATTATGGTCTGTTGTGACCAATTGAGTGTCCTGCTGGAGGAGGTGATTTGTATGGTGCTCCATGCAGGTAATACATTGACTTTGTGTATATATAGCGTTTGCTGTTATAAGATTGTGAGTTAAACTCCAGTAAATAAGCTGATGTTCACAGGCTTAGAAAAGCAGATCTGATAACAGGGCTGAGTCCAGTGTCACTTCAATTCAGTCAGATCATAATTAATAGAAATTCAATGAATACCGTTTAAAAATGCCCATTATGCGCCTCTAAGATTTCTCAATTATCGAACTGAATTTAAATTAATATCCTGAATCGACAAAGCTGAATAGAACTGACTCGTGTACTGCTTGAGTCTTGACAAGGCAGTAATTTCGAAGCTTTCAAAAATATCCTGCTAGGCCGCTACCATAATTCAGGGAGATTTGTCCGCTCTTACCCGGGCACGTCTTTTTCAGTCCTTAAATCTCTGGCTGGATTTACCAAACATATTATACTATTTTAGAAATACCAAGTATTTCCTCCTGCTCGTAAGGTTCGTAAAAGTGCCCCTGGGTTGTACTGCATCTTCCCGCTGAACAATACTCATATGAAAACTGTGATGCCATCACCGCGTCGTGCCGTCATTAAACCTGCACTCGACGCAATTATTGCACGGGAAACACCCTACCCGCAGGGAAACAGACCTCCACTCTCTTCCAAACGCTGTCTGTTTTGAAAGTTTAAATATTGTAACCCTGCTGTACTTTATATTCGTGTTTATGAAGTGATTCATGCTCATCTCTGGCACCGCGCTGACCCTCTGCTGTTGTAATGAATAGTGCATGAGAATATGTTTCCCCTTGTAAACACATCAGGCCGCAGTTTGTGTGTGTGTCACGGCCGTGTAGCTTCGTAAGTACGTGACAATCCATCAAACTGCTCCGCAAATTTGCTGCTTTTCCCCACAAACGTATTAATTTTTTAAAGGCAGACTTCACAGGGGTTTTTTAAACGGTGAGGCATACCTTTGCATTATGCAAACATTGTAATTAATTTGCATACGTTGTAATTACTTTAGAAGAACCTCTTAAAGGCAGGTAGCAGGTACTCTGGAATTATGTCTAAAAATAGGAAGTAATCAAGGTACGGTCGTTATTCACGGTTATGAAAAAAACCCGTTATTATCTCTTGTGACGAGATACTCCCCTACCCACTGAAAAGAGGCCTTTTGTCGGTTAAGCTCTGTAATGTAACACAGTTACTCGGATGATGTCATTCTTAAATGCAATTTACATTTGGAACCCACGGCCATTTATCTGTTGGCTATGTAAAATAATGTCATGAAGTGATATTTGGAGGAGAGAGAAATGTCGACATCTAGTGGAAAAACAATGAACTCTTTTCAGGATTAGTTAAATTATTTACTCAATTAGTCATGGAAATTTACATTCACATATATGGTGAAATGAGTTATTTCCACTGGTTTATCTCAAATCTCTGCATTTGGGAGGGGTGAAAATTATCATAAAATCTGGCAACCCTGCTTCTAGGCCCTCCCCTCACTCCCTTTTTCAAAACCCCCCTTGACACCTCAATACTTTCTTACCCTGCGCCCACTCCATGCCCAACATCATGCACACACATACATGCACGCATGCATGCACACACACACACACACACATACACACATGCATGCACACACACACACACACACATACACACATGCATGCACACACACACACACACACACACATACACACATGCATGCACACACACGCACACACACATACACACATGCATGCACACACACACACACACACACACACACACACACACATGTGCATGCATGCACACACACACACACACACATACACACATGCATGCATGCACACACACACACATACACACATGCATGCACACACACGCACAAACACACACACACACACACATACATGCATCCACGCACACACTCACACACACATGCATGCATGCATGCACACAAACACACACGTACATGTACACACACACACATACACACACACACGAGCATGGGGTCTCACTGATACACCTCTCTGAGTACTGCTGTCCAAGGCATACAAAGGAGAATTACATTGTATTGATTGGAGGCTCTCCTGTGTGAAACATGGTCGCTGTGTCAGGTAAATAAAGTATCTGTGTGTGTGTGTGTGTGTGTGTGTGTGTGTGTGTGTGTGTGTGTGTGTGTGTGTGTGTGTGTGTGTGTGTGTGTGTATGTGTGCATGTGTGTGTGTGTGTGTGGTGTGTGTGTGTGTGTGTGTGTGTGTGTGTGTGTGTGTGTGTGTGTGTGTATAAAAGGATAAATGCTGTTCCTGAGGGCATAGTTTCAGACACAGCTGAGAAAGTGTGGTACGGCATGTGAGTTCTGAACACAGAAAGGCCATGACAGCGTGATCGCTCCTGCTGGTAGAGAGAGCCTCACACGCAGACGCAGACATGGATGAAGGCCGAAATAATACAGCCATATTGACCGCTGGCGTGTAGCGCTGGAGCTAGGGCCATTTATTGCCTGACCGCTGCAGGGAGCCGTGCCATGCAAGTAAGAGGCTCCCTGGACAAAGCAAAGGGTGGGCTGTGAAGCATTGCCTCTTCTGAACCAATCAAAAACGTTTTTTTTTCCCGCCACAGCCTAAGCCTGCCGGTCTTCATCCTGTCCACACGCTATGCCACCTGATTTCACTAATTACTGAACCTTTCGTCCCAGGAGGTGAGTCAGTCAGCAAAATAAGACAGTTTCATGAGGAGCTGAAACATACCTCCAGTACTGGAGCCCAACAGACAAGGGTTACTTAACCAAGAAAATTTTTGGAAGTATTTTAGAAAGAAAGTTTTAGAAAATCAAAGACAGTCTAAGAGCTTGGGAATCAAGGATGTTTAAGAAACATTAAAAGCAGAAGTGTGTATATGTATAGATCCCATAATAAACAGTGCTTTGTGTCATGGTTTCAGTCATCCAAAGAAAAATTTAGGTACAGGATAAATAAACAGTTTAGGCAGTCTGTCATTCACTCAATTCAGCAAGCTCTAAACGAAACGGTGACACGTCGCTGGCCTTTATAATTCTTTTAATCAAGACTCCATCGCAGACTGTTTCACTCAAGCTGCTATACTAAATTATGATGCAAATTTAGTTTTTCACCCAGCTTCACTTGAGTAAAGATAATTAGAATTTTTTTTTTTTTTTTTACTGCACAAAAGAACATATTTATTTTGGCTCCCACAATTAGAAAATATTCAGTTAAAACAGTTAAAAATATCTGAAATATTTTGGAAACATGCGGTTGTACTGCTTCCAGATGTGCCAGTGCTGATATTGCGTGTGCACGGGGAAAAAAAAAACACAATTCCATCTTCGTGGAGAAACTTCTTTATTCACAGGAACGGCAGTTGTCAGAAATACATGAAATGCATTCTGGGTTCAGCGGAGTCCAAATGAACCCTGAGCCCTCAGTGAAAGCCTTCTTATACAGATACATAGCTTTGATCAGGATCAGACGATAACTGAATCACCATCAATCCTGCCATCACTGGTCTAGTGAGGGCAGTTCATGTACTGGAATAGTCGGTCTGGTAACTGGATTATCTCTCTTTGCAGGACCAGTTGTCGATCACCCATCACTGGTTTCTACTGAACTCAACTGCTGAAACTGCTACCTATGACCAAAGTGGGAATCGAAGCTGTGAGCAGTGTTGCGGTCATAATAAGGTCATCTACACAAATGAATACAGGTATCTTGCATACCTTAAGTATTGCGCCCTCTCTTGCTGTATTGAGTAAACTGGTTTTGGGATTTGAACCTTTTCACCTGATATTCCACAACTCACTGTATTTCACTCCCACTGTTTTAATCTGTCATTATCGCTGAGCAACTACAAATACCAGGATGCACTGCGGCTCTCCACCTGCATACACACAGGGACTCCCCAGGCCTGAGTTTGCCAGCCCTGCTCATCATAGTGTGGCCCAGGCTCCAGGCCCAGTGACAACACCTGTAATCATATGGGTGTGAAACTACAATTCCCAGAGGGCCGTGGTTTCTCCAGGTTTCAGCAGATTTAGGGGATAAAAACCCTGGCTTTCATTTCTGGCCACAGAGCTCAGGTTGACAGAGCAAGCTGTTTTACCATTTAAAGGGTTAACAACCAATTTTCAAGTCTGTTTGACATGAGACACAAACAGAGCTCACCTGGTTTCTTAAACAAAATTTCAGCTGGACAAAAACACCGCCACATACTGCAGCCCGTTGGCTCCAGGCAACAACACCTGTAATCTATGGGTGTGAAACCTTAGACAGGTTTCAGGATTTTAAAACCCTGGCTTTCATTTCTGGCCCTGGAGGGCTGCAGAGCAAGCTGTACCATTTACAACCAATTTAAGTCTGTTTGACATGAGACACAGAGCTCACCAACAAATACACACATACGTCACAATCTCCTTAGACAGAGGTTTTATGCACAAACACAGACACAAAGTGGTTTTAGCCAATTTAAAGGCCATTATTCCAAGTTCAAGACGGCTCCAGTGCGTACCTGTTTTTGTCATCACTCAGCACTTAATGGCCAATTCAAACAGCTGATTTCATGATCGACTCATTATACCTGGTTTCTTAGGTCTGAACAGGTTTTTAAATTTCAGCTGGAGGCAAAAACACCGCCACATACTGCAGCCCGTTGGGACAAATTTCCCCTTATAAGGGGAGTGAGACTTTGGTTTCTCCTGGTTTTGCTCTGGGTTCTCTCCTGGTTTCCTTTCAATCAACAGGCAATTTAGTGGCTAAACCTCTGCGGGTGCCGCACAGCATTACAACTACACACTACAGCTCCGAGGGCTGCTCCTCTCCAGAACCCGCACACCCAACGAGCGGCAGGGCATAACCGTTTACGCTCCAGCGCCCGCCACGGCTCAGCGGCTTTTACAACCTTCCGCCGAGCTTCGGCCCCGCCAGCAACTGCCTCGATTCAGCCATCCGAGATGCGAAAACACCTTCTGTAGGCCGTGATGACGGAAGCGTATGAATTTTTTAAACGTTGGACAGCGTGGGTGGAGTGGAGCAGAGTTGGGAGCAAGGGGGAAACCCCAGATGGGAGTTCTTGTGAAGTGCTAACTGCGACTCCTGAGCGAAAAATGAAAAAGATACCAATTCACGAGACCATAAACAGACATGACAAATAAGGTCTTTTTTTAAATCACTTGTTTATTTACCAATATTCCATGCATACAATGGTTTTTTTCCAACAGCTATTACAGAACGGCATTTTAAAAATAATCTCTGACATTACACTATGAAGCACTAATGACCAATCCCCCCCCCCCCCTTAGTTGGGGGTTCTTACATCACAGAATTCCAGAATATCAGCGCCGCAAGGGTTCTGACACAAGTGAGTGTTCTGTTCTGTGGTGATCCAAGTCTCCCATTGGCCTGAAAACTTCACAGGTCTTGTTTACTGGCAAATCGCAGCAGCGCCAGTACTCCAAACAAGCCAATCAGAGGACAGGAATAATATGGATTTTGGGGCCCAGCCCGGCTAAGGTAGATTTTTCAAAAGAATATGGAGGAAAAAACGATCTTTACTACATAAGGAAGTATGCACCACTTTCAGAAAAGGTACATCACAACAACATAACTACTGTATAAACATTTATAAACACAGTCACAAGGTAAGCCATACATGTCAAATGCACCTTTAAGGAATCAGAACATCATGGCAGTATAGCTTCTTTTACTGAACAGTGACCTGATTTTCCCCATGATAGTTTATGCCTGCTGTTATAAGTGTTTATGAATGTTTATATAGTCCTTATGAAGATTTTGTGTAGGGCTACAGTCAGTGAAAGTGTGAAGAGACAAACATATGACATGAAAATGTGGTCCTCTGTCCTACATGGGGAGAGGCCTATTGGCTACCTTGCAAGGCTATCTGGACTCAAGCCCTCATTATCACATTCTACGGCACTACAGGCCTGTGAGCTAAGAGTCTGTCACACTGACAAAATGAACTAGCTGAAGCTATCAGTTGATAGCATTTCCAACTCAAACAAAACGTCCTACAAGATAAAGACATCACATTAAAACACATTCAAAATATGTGTTTGAGTGAGTTTCAATATCCACAGTGAGTAAATCAAACTGGCTTGACAGTTATTTGTTTAAATAATAACACAGACACTTGAGAGAAAAAAAAAAAAAAAAAAAACCCTTTTTAAGATTTTAGCAAACCGTCCTGTCGGTAAAGACTGTCTAATCCCTGCTTTCCAACTCCCACTCCACTGAGTCACTGTTCCTGAACCATAACCATCTCCAACAAAAATAAATACATTAGGAAAACGTCAGCATTAGGCCCTCTCCAATGCATCTTGTGCACCCAGCTTTTCCTCTGGTGTGCTCTGGACATCTTCACAGCAACACGCACCAAATAACTTATGATTTATGGCTTGTTTACATGGGTGCAAATTGGCAACTTAATATACAGCTTTTGCGCTATCGACATTAGCAGTCAGCAGTTGCCATAGCATTTACACTACAGCGGAGGTGTTTTGCCAGGTGCCTGAAGGAGGGACAAATCTGACATGATATGAGCGTGCACAATAAGCTACGACAGAGAGAAGGCGTTAGTGGGGGTGATTGAGTTTACACTTTCACTGGAGGAGGTGCAGAACGCTTTATCCTGAACCTAGATCCATCTATTTATACTGCAAATAAAAAAAAAAAAACACACACACACACACACAAAACATTCTGTCTTCACAAGATGTCTCTTAAATCTAGTGTAAAAGCAGAACTGTTCCACCCAATTTTCAGCGATGTAAATGAGCAATTCAGACGAGTTCAAATCCTCCACAGCAGACCAGGCAATTAGAATCACAGATTAGAAAGCTGATTAGCAGAAAATGACAGAGTCCACATCAAAAAAACAGTTAAGAAAGGAAATTACTGTCTGCGTTACTGACGAGCTGATGAGCTTTTGCAGGGGATCGATCTCATGTTTAAACTGCGGATTTGACATGTTAAACCCCGCAGAACACAGCGGCTACCGGAAGACGGTCTAAAACTCAGCGATACGAACTGGACGAAGGACCCTTGTACGGCGTCATGTTCGGCGGAGGACTGTTTCGATCTGAACCGACTTCTGCTCACGGCCGTAATCCATTTGGACACACAGTCATCACAGAGGATCACAGAGCGTCAGCGCACGACAGGGGGGAAGAGTCACACAGGGGTCTGGCCTCTTCCTCAGATCCGCGGTCGAATGCGAACAGGACCTTTCAAACTGGTAAGTAGTGAGCAATGTTCATTAGGGTCACTCTGAGGGCTTAGTGTGAATCAGAGCAGTGTTAGTACATGTGTAACACCAGAACACAACAAAAAAAAAAACTGTGAACGTTAGTACGACAGATCTGCTGTCAGCTTGTGTGCATACATGTATTTGTACTCATGTCAGAGGTGCCAAACATTCATGAAAAGCAATTCATCATTCTTTGCTGTCCTTTTTTTTTTTTTTTTTTTTTTTTATCAGCCGCTCATATTTCAGTTTTGTTGTTTATTATTTATTATGAACAGTTGGACAAAAACAATCTGATTTCCAAGAATTTCTAGAACCAATAGTGACCAAGCTGAAATTCGAAACTATAGGTCTGCCATACCTGGGGGGAGGTGGGGCTGGTGTGCACGGTACAGAACTTTGAAGTGTGAACTTTACACGCATTCACACAGACGCACACACACACAGTCAGAGTAGGGACAAAGTGGGTTTTTTGAAGGAGGAGCTGATGGTGATGCCATGGGTATCAGGCGGACAGCATTCCAGAGGGGGGGTAGGGGTGAGGAAGCAGCCTGAGGGAAGGGGGTTGGGGGGCCGTAACAAAGTAGATGTGGGAGGGAAGAACTGGCGTATTGGGTGGGTGGCAAGAGTCGGGTGTGGGGGAGGGCAGGGGTGAGTTTAAGGGCATTAATTACGGAGTTGGGTAGATAGGTCGGGCATGGAGGGAGGGGGAGGGTAAGATGTCCAAAGCTGTGTCACTCCTTCTTCTCCTCCTTTTCTGTCTCTTCTTTATCCTCCTCCTTCTCTCCTGCGTCGTCTTCGCCTCCCCGCGAGTTGGGCACCCACAGCCCCGAATCAATACACCTCTGCATGTGCACCTTTGCCTCCTGGAGAACGACACACATTTTACAGACATTTTAGTATAGTGTAGCACAGCACAGCACAGCACAGCACAGTATAGTAAAGTATAATATAGCATAGCATAGTATAGTACAGTATACCATAGTATAGCATAATGTAGAACAGTATAATATAGCATAGTATAGTACAGTACAGTATTTCATAGCATAGTACAGCACAGTACAGTTAAGTGTCCAAAACGTTCTAGGCCTTTAATTTTCCCCATAAACGTTTGATGGGGTCTGACCTTTTAGACAAAGAAGTTAACATGATCAACGTGACAAATTTGCTTAAATTTGACCTACAAATAGCGCAGAGTCTGCATATGTTTTCTTCATTTTAAATGCCAGAACTTATCTTTGTTAAAAATATTTCAAAATCCTGAAACATTTGGTTTATTTCCAAGTTTACATGCACAAAAAAAAAAAACTTTTGAATATGGTGCCAGACTTTTGGACCCCACTGTAGCTCAAAGCGCACACATTCAGTCCTCAGCTGGAGTGCTCCCACTATGCATCTGTGCAAGGCATTTGATATGACTGGCTTCAGCACATATCCAGCAGTATAAATACATTATACCTGCATGTGTATAAGTTGTGTAATAACTATAACTACCTCTGGACAAGGGCTGTTGCCAAATGCCTAAAATGTAACATAATGCATTTTTTCACATCAATACTCATAGTCATCTGCAGATGACCTGGAAGTCCAGTAGGCTTAAACACGATAGCCTCACCAAACATTACAATTTAAACGCACTGCACGACGAACGGAATCAGATCACAGTCTATTTTACACCGGGTTGTAGGAAAATCACATTATACAATGACGAGGTACCAAAGACACTCTTTGTCTGGGATGTCTTCACACGTGTGACGAAGAGGATGTGAAAATTGACTGAGGGTGGGAGGGTGGGGTTTCTGACAGGGTGGGACAGAGAGACATTTGAGGTGTAAAACTGTATTCCATTATCGTGCACCACAATACTTTACTGAGCAGCGACCTCTAGTGGTGGGATGTTTTAGAGGATGAGAAATTGCTGACTGTGTTGATATTTAGTAATAAATATAAATTTTCAAAAAACAAATTAAAAACAGTCCCATAAATTCTCCTCCATGAATCTACCCTGAGAGCTGAAATTGCGGATTTAAAACTAATCAGCCAAGCTTTCTACATGAGAGCCTAGTACTGATAAAAGCTTAGCTGGGTATGGCGTTTCTGGCAATTCTTTTAATACTGAAAATTATTCCATGACTCTACTGTGATACTTTTACTAATTAATTTTCTAATGCTTTTATAAAGTATGATTTTCTCCCAGATATCTCCATTATTATTTTCATAATCTACTTGTCACCCTGATTTTTAATAGTAAACTGCCTAATTCCTTGATTATCTTGATGGAATGGGGAAAAAAATGAAATGAATGAATAAAATAAAACCCAGAATGATGGGCCTGGGACACAGTCTCCATGTCAGAGCCCACACTGCGCTTTTCGTGCTGTCTTTCCCTCCATCCCTGTACGGCTGGGTTTCTTTCTCATATGCCTCCTGTGTGCTGCTATGGCGGCCCTGAGCATGCTTCAGCTAGCCTGTGTCTCGCACCCCATCCCCTCCTTTAAGAGTCTCAGCGCGTGAAATCCGCCCCACCCCTCCTCCAGCTGGTGCTAATGGGATTACAGGCTTTCAGCCTCGTCAGGCCTGGATCCCCGCCTTACGCTACATCACACCACAGTCAGTGAACTCCCCGCTTTCTGATCACTGATGTTGCTGTTGTTGTTCTTTTATTATTATTGCAATTGTTATTATTTTGAATGCCCTGCAATCACCATGTACACACAATACTGTTTTAATACATGTCAACCCAATAAAGCAAATTTCTTTGAAGAAAAAAACAAAAAGGGAGAGGGGTGTGCGGGTGTGTATGTGTGAGTGTGTGTGTGTGAGATAGAGATGGGGGACACAGAGCTGCATTATTAAGAATTTTTAGAAATGCATTTGAACAAAAATGGTATTTGAGTGCAGCCTTATACACCGTCCCATTTCTTTCTCGCTCATCTTTTCCCCCCTTTTACATTGTATTTATTTGACTCAGTTTGTATTATGTATGTTTGTAATGGGAGTTTTAGGGCAAATTGAGCAGTCATGCCAATAAAGCATTATTAAACTGAAACTGAGGAAAAAGAGGGAGGCACAGAGGCAGGCGCCGTACCGTTGGGTCCATCTTGCTGATGGCGTCTTGTAGCATCTGTATGTCCTTCTCATCGAAGCACTTCTGCAACTCCTGTCCACAGAGAAAAGAAGACAGAGAAAGACACACGTCACACACTGCACTGCCGTCCTCAAAAACCACACCCAGTTCTCATGTGTGTATGTCCTGCAGTCTGCACCCACAAACACACGCACCAATCACACCCTCAAGACCCACAATCAATTCCTCTCAGACGAGTACGTCCTTCACAAAGTGCTGCTGCAGTGCCCTCCCCACGATGAAATGTCAAACCCCGAGCACAAACGCGTTACACCCTGATCACAGCTTCCTGCCACGATCGGCAGGTGCAGTTACGGCTGGTGTGACATCACAGGACCCTCCCTCACAGTCATTATCTGGGCTGCTCTCAATGTCGGGAAAAAACATTACGATCTGGATCAATACTGCTAGCCCTGAGAAACCAGTACAGAACAACTATCGGAGCTTCCACACATGAACGCAGCAGCAGCTCATATTCGGAAACTGGTGGGTTAACCAAATGCTCCATTTTCTACTCTGACCGTTGCCCAATGTTCATGCAACAGCAGTTTTAATATTGTAAAAGAATTGTTACACTATATCCAATTAAGTCAAATGTTCTGATAATAAGCAAGCTGTAATTTTGAAGCAAAATGATTGTATTTAGCTATCTTAACCATTTTCTCTTATATTCCGGAAGACCTTTCCCTCACCCAAATGTGTTTGAGGAGGGAAAAAAGCTTGCAGTGTATAATGAGTTATGGACATACTCCAGGCCAGATCGCGGTCTAGTCAAACGCAACTAGTGATCAAACAGCTGGTCTGCTGCCGCCAGCCGCTTTCAGGATGAAAGGAAGAGGAAAAAAGCACAGGAAGGAGTGTGTCCTCTTCCTGAGAAGCTGAATGGGTTTCGGGACAGCCACCTGTTATTTTTTGCTCTTTGGCGTTTGTTTGGGTGATTTTTTTTCCGAGAAACCCCCTTAAACTGGCCTTAAATTGATTTGTAAAAGCCAGACCACAAAGTAAAGAGAAACATCTGATCTGAGATCGGAAGAGAGCACTCTTCCCTTCTGAAAAGGGGTGGGGGAGGGGGGCAATAGAAAGAGAAATAAAGAGGGAGTGAGTGGGAGGGAAAAGGAAGAAGAGAGAGCGAGGGAGGCAGCCTGTAGTCTAGCGGCTAGGGTACATGACTGGGACCCTTCAGGTTAGCAGCTCAAGCCCCAGTCCAGCTACAGCAAGAACACCACTGCTGTTGGGCTCCTGAGCACTCATTGCTCCCAGGGGGAACTGGCCCCTGGTTAGCCTGATCAGCAGTAATTCGCTTTGGATAAAATGGTCAGATAAATGGCTGTAATGTAAAGTATGTGCAAAGAGAAAGGGAGCAGGAAAGAGACAGACAGAGAGACAGCAGGGCAGGGCAGGGCAGGGAAGGGCAGGGCACAGGGAAAGGAGTGACTGAGATGGACCTGACAAATAAAAGCTTGATTTAAACCAGAGCTGAAATAAAGAAATGAAAGGGTGGGAGGGAGCTGACCTCAGGCAGAGACTCGTACACCTCTACAGGATCCAGACCGCCGGGGCCCAGCCGTTTCTGCCTCTCCTCCTCCTCGTACTCCTTCATGGCCGTCTCTATGCGGATCTTAGCCCGGCCGCGCACGCGCTCCTTAAACGACTCCAGCTCATCGTTGAAGGCGTCCTGGTACTGCTGGTCTGCAGTCTGAGGGGCGGACATGTGCGCACACAGTCATGCATGCGTGACACACAGATAACAGGGATAATATGAAAACATGATATCTCATATGCATCTATATGTACATATCAACCCAATCACATTCACACAAACGGTCACACATCGCAGAGATAACACACACACAAGGTCATGCATGCATAACACAGAGACAACCTGGATACAAATCTCATATGCACCCACACATACACATAAACCCAATAACATTCACACACACATGGTCACACAAAGCAAAGATAACAATTACACACACATATAGTTGCATACATATATAACAGAGACACCAGTTACAAAAAGTCATACATATGTAACACAGAGATAACAGGGGTAAAGATCCCATATGCACCCATACACACATAAACCTAATAACATTCATGGACATGGTCACATATAACTCAGAGATAACACACATGCAAAAGGTCATGCTTGCAAAACACAGAGATACATATTACATCCCAGTTACATTCGCACACATGATCACACATAGCAGAGATAACACACACACACACACACACACACACACACACACACACACACACAGTGGTACATACAAAACTGAGATGTCAATCACAGACAGTCATACATACATAACAGAGATAACATTAGCTCGCACAGTCATAAATACACACATATGATATAGATTAACTCACTCATTCGCACACACCTTGATCTTGGCGAAGAACTGGCGGAAGCAGCCCCGTGGGTCCACCTTCAGGCTTTTGGCCAGCTCCAGGATAAACTGCATCACTATGGTCTGGTGTGCAACCTGTTCCATCAACGCGTGTTTCTGAAAGAGAGACCAGCTACATCAGAACCTGTTTCTGAAAGAGAGACCAGCTACATCAGAATCTGTTTCTGAAAGAGAGACCAGCTACATCAGAATCTGTTTCTGAAAGAGAGACCAGTTACATCAGAACCTGTTTCTGAAAGAGAGACCAGCTACATCAGAGCCTGTTTCTGAAAGAGAGACCAGCTACATCAGAGCCTGTTTCTGAAAGAGAGACCAGCTACATCATAACCTGTTTCTGAAAGAGAGACCAGCTACATCAGAGCCTGTTTCTGAAAGAGAGACCAGCTACATCAGAATCTGTTTCTGAAAGAGAGACCAGCTACATCATAACCTGTTTCTGAAAGAGAGACCAGCTACATCAGAGCCTGTTTCTGAAAGAGAGACCAGCTACATCAGAATCTGTTTCTGAAAGAGAGATCAGCTGCATCAGAACCTGTTTCTGAAAGAGAGACCAGCTACATCAATGAGTGTTTCTGAAAGAGAAACCAGCTGTTTCTGAAAGAGAGACCAGTTATATCAATTTGTGTTTCTGAAAGAGAGACCAGCTACATCAGAATCTGTTTCTGAAAGAGAGACCAGCTACATCAATGTTTGCTTCTGAAAGAGAGACCTGCTACATCAATGAGTGTTTCTGAAAGAGAGACATCAATCAGAGTGTTTCCATCAGAGAGACCAGCTACATCAATAAGATTCACACGTTCTGCAGCTGAAGCTAGGCCAGGGGACTCACCTCCTCCACCTCTAGGTCGATGCACATGATGACTAAGTAGTTAGCGGTCTCCTCGCACACCAAGTGGGGGTTGTCTGACAGGTACTTCTGACTGTCATCCCAGCGCCTCAACATCCCTGACAACAGAGAAAGCACCACAGACAAAACGTTAAAGAAAGGAACGCTCAAAAAAAGCTGAGTGCAGCTCAAGGCTATGCAAGTATGGCTGACAAAGACCGAGCCTAAAAAATTATTTAGCTAGCAAGCCAGCAGGTAACCATCCTGATGTGGTCTGACTGTGTGGATTTGTCTGTTGCTTTCTGACTGAAAGGAGACCACCTACAGACACTGCAGCCCGCCAGGACTGGAGTTAAACCTGCAGACACTGCGGCCCTCGAGGACTGGAGTTAAACCTGCAGACACTGAGGCCCTCCAGGACTGGAGTTAAACCTGCAGACACTGCGGCCCTCCAGGACTGGAGTTAAACCTGCAGACACTGTGGCCCTCCAGGACTGGAGTTAAACCTGCAGACACTGTGGCCCTCCAGGACTGGAGTTAAACCTGCAGACACTGTGGCCCTCCAGGACTGGAGTTAAACCTGCAGACACTGCGGCCCTCCAGGACTGGAGTTAAACCTGCAGACACTGCGGCCCTACAGGACTGGAGTTAAACCGCAGACACTGAGTGGGCCAGACTGGGAACCAAGATGCAAGTAAAGATAAACAGACAGCCCTCAAAAGTCCAATTCATGTTCAACACTAAGGCTCTGAGCTACAGAATGTAATTAACTGTCACCTAACCTCATGGCTGAAACAAGAGCGAATTCTCATTCACACTGAGGGTCTCTGAAACAGAGGTAACATAGACACCACAAGATAATCAGTGGTGAGGGGGATGATGGGGTGGATTAGAGTTGGAGACTACGGCCCCCACTCTTTCAATAAGTTCCATATGATCTCGTAATGGACCTACATTCAACATCTCATCTGATACACTACCCATTTTAGAACACACTTGTGTCGAAACTCCACAGGGATGCTGGATTTTAATTGGAGAAGGAAGGGGAGCCTGCCCTCTAGTGGCTAACTGGCAGAAAGTCAGCTCTCACAGGACATGCACTCATCGGAAGCCCAGCCACACTTCAGCTATAGCAGTTTGGCATGTAGCAGTTCTGGGCTAGCGTGGCTGGCAGCCAGCACCTCCCCCTCTCTCTCTCTCCCTCTCTCTCAGCTGATGAGTACTGACTGCACAGGCACAAAATGGCTGCCCTTCATCACCCAGGTGGGAGTCTCATTTCCCTGTGAGTCGGGTGGGCTTCCAGCCTGAGCTCTAAAATGTTTAGGGATTTAAAACCCTGCATTGTAAGTGCAATACTATCACTCTGTGTAAATATTCTGCAGATGATTTTCATTACCGTAACGACTGTAGGCAGTACTTGTTTGCAATGACTATAATTTTCCTCATGTACTGTTATTATTTATTTAGTTTACCCCATGAGGTATTTATAGACAATCCTCTGATCTCCCTAAACAGCCACTTGCCTGTAAGACCCATCACTGTTCAGGAGAAACCCAGACACATGACAGCAGTCTCTTAACCCGCAGGTAAATTACACTGTAAACTTTAGCTCTGTTCCACACAGACCAGAGGGAAAAAGGCATGTGTGTCTCTGAGTCTTTTTTGCTGCACACTGCAACTTTCACAAACTTACAGTCTTTCAGAAACTTATTAAATGTTATTTTTTTCCTTGCCCCATTGCTCTTGTGTACTTTTACAGCGCACACAGCAGGAACGATGAATCTATTTCAGGTTTTCAACTTGTGCTCCTCAATATTTAACAATCCCCAACAATCATGTAATCCAGCTGGAATTCAGACTTCCGAAAACAGCTCACGGCTGATATGAAAGACTCTCAAAATCACATATGGCATGTTTGACAATGGCCTATGACTATGGACAACATGTGAATGGCCATTGATTTATGCCGCTTCTGAGCTGACTGAGCCAGGATAACTGAGACAGAGACCTGCCCACACACAAGCCCTGCAGAACAGAGCTTCCCCGCCCTCTGAAGCCCGATGGGCTGCATTTTGGTGTCAGATGTGAAGCCTTGCTAGTACTTGTGACCTCTAGTAATTGGCAGGGGAGAAGTCATTAAGCATCTCCATTCATTAAGCATTAAGCAACTCCATTCATTAAGCATCTGAGAGGAAAAGTGCTGATCCAGGATCAGGTTATTCCACCTCCACATCCCACCCTTATCCATTATGAGTGAAAGGCAGCTGCTAGTCCTATATCAGCACTCCTACTCAGCCCCATGTGGTCTGCATAGTGTCCACAGTCACCCAGCACTGAGTTACCACTCCTGAGGGGACAGACATACACAAGAGGACAAATGGACAGACAGCGGCAGAGACAGACATTCTCATGCGGCAGAGACAGGGCACGGACCCACCGAAGTGCTTTATCTGTTTCTCGTACTTCTCCACAAAAGTCCTGTGTTTCTGCTCCTTCTCCTCCTCCGTCTCCTCCTTCGTTTCTGGTTTCACATTCAACACGCTCTGTTGGTGAAGAGAAGGAAGAAGAAGAATAAAACCTTTTTGATTTGGCAGTATTGTACAGCAATGACAATACATATTATATACACACGTTACTTTCTTTTGGCTTCCTACAGATGCTGAGCTTATCTCGCCAGTGAACACACATTCTGAGGAGAGTGATCTGAGGGATCCGTCCCCCCGCAGGGCGGAAGCAGCATGTGGCTCACCTTACTAAATCCCTCCTTGCTCAGCGTGTCCACGTTCCAGGGCATCTTCTTCTCCTCTCGCCGGTGCTCTTCAATCTTCTTCTCCCAGCCGCGATCGTCCTTCTTCAGCTGCTTCTCTTCCTCCTTCGCCCGGCTCAGCTCCGCCTTGGCGTCGTCCGTGCCCGCACCCTCCAGATCCCGTATCCGCCGCTGAACCTCCGCCAGCTTGCGCCGGCACTCGGCCTGACCCTTCTCCAGCTCAGCGCCCTGTTTCTCAAACTGCTCCATCCTCTCCACGCGTGCCTGGGGGCGGCGGGGGTGGAGATGACAGCAGGGAGAGATAGCGCAAATCCATTACTTTAAGCCAGTCCATAGATTTACACCGTGAGGGCTGGGGAAAACTGTATTTGCTTAGTTAATGCCTATTTTCATAGCCCTGCAAGCACTGAATACAGTGGCCAGCCACTAAAACGCAATTCAGAGATGGTTTCTGTGTGTAACGCCCGTATCAATACATTGCTAGAACAGGCAAGTTAGACAGCTGGCTGTCTAATGTCAGAGGAGAGTTCTCATTCTTCACTTAGCCTTCCAGGATCATACTTAGCCACTTAGATTAGCTAGTTGTTGTTATTTAAACAGCTAGACAAATCCCTGCCCAGATACACTGGACATGTAGCATGCTTACTAGCCTATTAATTACATAATTGGCTTACATTAGTTGTCTAAAGTTAGCTAACGTTAGCACAACAAATCAATGCGATTTCTTACAAACTAGCTAGCTAACGTTAGCCAAGTTATAGCTAGCATTAGCTGTCTTAACATAGCTCCATTATGACTACAGAGCTGCTGGGCTGTAGTTCCACTTAATGACAGGAGCCCCAGCGCCTGATGGACGCCCGTGTAAATGCCACTCGACTGCGGGTCTGCTTTAACACACACCTGGTGTCTCCATCGGAACAGGCTGGGTGTATCGATGTTCGGATGCGTGTCGTCCTCATCGTCTGACACCTCGATGTGATCCCACACGCTGTAATCTATGGTCGTCATTGTCGCTGCTTAGCTTTTTACAACACAAGTTCGGACACACTAAAACTTAAAGACTGATTTTAAACGCAGAAAAAGAGCTCCAACTCTTCAGCCGATGTGGACAATACCACAAAGTCGTTAAATCCACTGCAGCCCTACCACCTGTTATTGTTCTATCTCCCTAGAAATTCTGGAAATCTCTAAGGCTTCCGCTTTGACGTAAAGACGCATGAAGACGCAGAGACGCATCTGTGACGCAAAGGCGTAGTTCTACGTAAACACATCTGGCCATGCTTTCCAGGGGCGTTGGGCAGCGAAGCAGATGACTGCACGAGTCTAATATCCAGAAAAAGATGGACGTGTTTTTGTTTTCGCTGTAAAGCGTTGTGATCCCATATGTGTGGCGTGTGGGTAGAGTTTGGGGTTATGCCTACAGTTAAGCAACCTCCTTAATTAAAGTTAGATTGTCAGAATCCCTGAAACGTATTGCTGATCTCAAGCGTGTTTTTCCTCAAACTCCAGTCGACACTATTAAAATTAAGGGCCTACAGGCCTTTCATTGCTGCAAGATACGCGTCGGAATGGTGCTTGTTTATTTTTGGTGAATCCATAGGGGGGTAAAGTTATTTGGTACCATTTTGATATTAATGATTTGGAAAGCAAGGTGATATTTGGAATTGCTTTTATAAAGATAGATGAAAGTAAATATTATGTTTGAGTAAGTTGTTTTTTTGGACAAAAATGTTTGGTTAAGATATAAATATTTGCTTAATCCCAACAAAAAAATTGTGCAGCTGCAGCAACTGTTGTCGTAAATTGAAATGATTTTTCCTACCACAAGATGGTGCCCTCACCCAATGCGGGCCTACAGACTCAATTCAGTTGTTCTGATTTTGGATTACCGACTTGTAACAAAACGAGATTGGAATTTAAAAAAATTTAAAAATGTCTTATCTTAAAATACTGTAAATATATCAGTGCATGTCTAAATGATAAAAAGATATGTAAGTCTCAAGTTTCTCTGTTTTGTGTGGTTGCCAAAATAATTCCTTCCTAAAACTGGGCTGAATCTGCTCAAATATAACGTTTTCCAGTAGGGCCAAACTCAAAATTATAATCTGTCCAATTATTGTAATTCTGAAGAGAGTAATTCATGAATAACCAGAAGGCATATAATTATTTATAAATTAAATACAGTCTTGTTGGCCTTAGAAAAAAAAAACCCTATGAGTTTGATACATACATACATACATACATACATACATACATACATACATACATACATACATACATACATACATACATACATACATACACACATACATACATACATACATACATACATACACACATACATACATACATACATACATACATACATACATACATACATACATACATACATACATACATACATACATACATACATACATACATACATACACACATACACACATACATACATACACACATACATACATACATACATACATAAAAGCCTGAGCATTAGAGTTCTTTAAATAAAGTTTTAACACTCTCTGATTTAAGGTTATAATGACGGTCTTTCTGCTGTGGGCCTCTAGTGGTGCACAGAGCAAAGGCATGCACTCCAGGTACAGCTGTGTATCTGCTGGCTAGCAGTTTGAATTCCAGTCGTGTTTCTATCAGCTGCCTCCTCTAGCAGTTGGTGCAGTCGTATCGGGGTTAACATGCGGGTTAGTCAGTTAAACTCGTCAGTCCCATCGCTCTCTAGCGGCCTCCTCTGGCCAGCCGGGTGTCTGCAGGTGTGTGAACTGAAGATATGCTGACTCCACACTTCTCTGATGGGGTTGGACAGGTGTCTGTTCTGGCGTGAAAATTATAAATAGGCTATTCATGTGAATTGGAGGCCACTCAGCCGCTTCCTCATGATTCTGTGTGGGAGGTGTTCAATGATGATGATGATTACATCATTCAGTCTGGGGAATCTTGGGAAAAAAGGACAGGAAAAAGGCTTTTTATTTCCTGTAAAAACTCTGTATGGCAGTGTAGGTTTTTATTGTATACAATAAACTACCTCCACCACAGCTACTGCCTCTATAAGTAGTACAACTGTCTCAGTTAATATGCATTTTAATTTATCCTTCTAATACAGACGCAAATTTGAACTTGTAACCCCCAGGGAAATGATAAGTTAGTGTAAATCACTGCCGTGCTTTGTCATCATAATGCATTTCTGTTGCCCGTTCATAAACCCCTGGTCTCCGGTGACTGCACTTGTCAGCTGAAATGCTTTTAAATGTTAAATAATTTAGGGAGAAAAAAGGGTCTCCTCACAGCTGCCATGGCTGAGCGCTTCAGAGGGGCTGGACGGCCTGTCTGAGTCGTCCTCTGGCTGTCCACCCTAACGGTGTGCTTGTGGTTAGATCATAAAAGGAGCTGGGTTCCACTGTGTACATAAGCAGTGAGTGATGTCATAATGGTGTGTTTGTTGTGTAGATAAAATGTGAACAACCTTGCATTATAAATGTACATGTACAAGCTATGGTCTTTGTGTATGTATAAACAACCACCAGGTATACCTCCCTTCACTGTGGTTAAACAGCACAGAATGCAGAGTAAGCATAGCTATGTTTCATGGCATAAATGGAAATTGATTAAATTAAATTTGGATGGATGGATATGTTTCTGTATCCATGCCTACCCCTCACTGATCCAAACCTGAAGATGATGTTTACAAGGGGTGGGCTTAAAGGCCTACTTATGCTCAGTGAATTAGCCGAGCTTTTTTCATTATCTGGGATTTTCGCCAAATGCATTGATCCACTTACAAATGATATGTGAAGGCTGATGGTGTGACCATACATTACCTTTTTTATTGTGATCCAAGAGTAAAACTTGGACTGTTTCTGTGAGGAAAGGCCACAGATAAGTATCCAAAAGAATCATGATTGTATCTTATAAGGAAAAACAACTCATTTCCAGAAAACAGAAATGTACCTTAACTGTGCCCCATTTGAAAAAGTGTGCTAAACATCATTTCCTGGTGCATCAGCTGTTTGTGTTCCCAGCCTCCCCCTCCATTCATCTCTCATCCCTCTCCTCCTCACATTTACATTTTACATTTTATACATTTAGGAAATGTTCCTTACACAGCTAACACTTTTAACATGGGATCCATGTGCACAGCTGGGTATTTACTGAAGTAATTCAGGTCATGAACTCTGCTCAAGGGTATGACGGTAACACGCCACCTGGGAATCAAACCTGCAGCTCCCTGACCGCTATGCTACACCTGCAGGCCAGCACCCCGGGGCGATTCAGAGGGTCCACCCCCCTGGGCTCGGTGACCCCTGTTCCAGGTGGTGCCTGGCTTCCTCCACCCATCACTGGCCCCATGTGGCTCCAGATGGCCCTCAGGGGCCATGACAGGGCCCCGAACAGCGCCACCCTCCATCTGTAGACCTCAGTCAAATAATCATATGAAATGCTTCAACCCAGAGATCTCCGAGAATGACATCATCACCCCGGCTTCAGAAAACACTGCCGTGTATTCGATCCATCCCTGCGCTAAACCAGCTGATTCTAATTAGCACAGTTCTTCAGCCAGGTAGGGGATTTAATCAGTGAAATCAGCTGGTTTTGTGTGGGATAAGAACATGGCACAGCTGCTACTGTCTGAAGCCGGGGGTTTCCACCTCAGACTGGAGACTGGAGGCCGCCTATTGATGTGCTTCTGCACTTAAGAACTTAAGTCGTAATTTTCTTGGGTCCACAACGTTCCTTTCCAAGGCATAAACTACATGCTGATTGGAAGGAAATTCACAACGATCTACAGAGACTGAGAACCTCCAGGAATGGAGCTTGTGATCCCTGTTTGAACCTTTC
The DNA here is from genome assembly GCA_022829145.1 of Albula goreensis. Lineage (NCBI taxonomy): Eukaryota > Metazoa > Chordata > Actinopteri > Albuliformes > Albulidae > Albula > Albula goreensis. The sequence continues at coordinate 3,253,791 of CM040759.1, read as the reverse complement.
AGGCACTGGTAAAATATCTACTGATTAGTTTTTTTTTATTATTTTAACCAACATTCAATATTCTCAACAAATCTCTTCTTTTGTATAATTGTATGTTTTAGATAGTAACAAGTTGCAAATTCCCAGGGATCTGTGGGATTTTCTGTGGGAAACAATTGGGCATCTTAAGAGTTAAAGTTATATTAAATGCGTATTTGACCCCGGTCTACTGCCTTCTGGCCAGTCCAGACTCAAAGTCTACCAAAAGCCCCCAAGAGACCCGCCTTCCATGGAGTTTAATTCTGGGCATTTCTATTAACAAACTTCCAAAAACTCATTACTGTCGTCTGGGAAATTCTTCGCCCGAGCAGATTATCACATATGGGGGTTTGTGAGAAGCACACATTTCCCTTGAAAGTTGTGGTTTTTGAGTAAATTCTAGAATCCTCTGTTTGACAGGGATGAGTTGAGTCCAAAATGCTGGTCGAGCAGAAACGTAATAGAACTTCACTGTTGCTGTTTTGGATTGTGTCAGCAGGGAAAGACTAAAGACACACACACACACACTCGCACACACACATTTTTTTTCTGAGATCTTATCTGGCCACTGACTGAGAGGGCATCACAGAAACCTTCAAGTGCTGTGGCCCTTGATGGCTGAGGTTTGAGGGTCCTGACCTCGGCAGTTATATCAGACTCATTACTGAGCTAAGCCAGGGCTGCATTGTCCACAGGTTTAACCTGCAAACACCCTCCAGGACTGGAGTTAAACCTGCAGACACTACAGCCCTCCAGAACTGGAGTTAAACCTGCAGACACTGCCCCCTCCAGGACTGGAGTTAAACCTGCAGACACTGTGGCCCTCCAGGACTGGAGTTAAACCTGCAGACACTGCAGCCCTCCAGAACTGGAGTTAAACCTGCAGACACTGCAGCCCTCCAGGATTGGACTTAATAAACCTGCAGACACTGCGGCCCTCCAGGACTGGAGTTAAACCTGCAGACACTGTGGCCCTCCAGGACTGGAATTAAACCTGCAGACACTGTCCCCTCCAGGACTGGAGTTAAACCTGCAGACACTGCAGCCCTCCTGGACTGGAATTAAACCTGCAGACACTGTGCTCCTCCAGGACTGGAGTTAAACCTGCAGACACTGTGGCCCTCCAGGACTGGAGTTAAACCTGCAGACACTGCGGCCCTCCAGGACTGGAGTTAAACCTGCAGACACTGTGGCCCTCCAGGACTGGAATTAAACCTGCAAACACTGTGGCCCTCCAGAACTGGAGTTAAACCTGCAGACACTGTGGCCCTCCAGGACCCTCAGGCAGCCCTCCAGGACTGGAGTTAAACCTGCAGGCACTGCAGCCCTCCAGAACTGGAGTTAAACCTGCGGCCCTCCAGGACTGGAGTTAAACCTGCAGGCACTGCGGCCCTCCAGAACTGGAGTTAAACCTGCAGACACTGTGGCCCTCCAGAACACCTGCAGGCCCTCCAGGACTGGAGTTAAACTGGACTGGAGTTAAACCTGCAGGCACTGCACTGCCCTCCAGGACTGGCCCTCCAGGACTGGAGTTAAACCTGCAGGCACTGCGGCCCTCCAGAACTGGAGTTAAACCGGCAGACACTGCGGCCCTCCAGGACTGGAGTTAAACCTGCAGGTACTGCGGCCCTCCAGGACTGGAGTTAAACCTGCAGACACTGCCCCTCCAGGACTGGAGTTAAACCTGCAGACACTGTGGCCCTCCAGGACTGGAGTTAAACCTGCAGACACTGTGGCCCTCCAGGACTGGAGTTAAACCTGCAGACACTCCGGCCCTCCAGGACTGGAGTTAAACCTGCAGACACTGCTGCCCTCCAGGACTGGAGTTAAACCTGCAGACACTGCGGCCCTCCAGGACTGGAGTTAAAACCTGCAGACACTGCGGCCCTCCAGGACTGGAGTTAAACCTGCAGACACTGCGGCCCTCCAGGACTGGAGTTAAACCTGCAGACACTGTGGCCCTCCAGGACTGGAGTTAAACCTGCAGACACTGCGGCCCACCAGGACTGGAATTAAACCTGCAGACACTGTCCCCTCCAGGACTGGTTATATCTAAACCTGCAGACACTGCCTGCACACTGTGCCCTCCAGGACTGGTTATATCTAAAACCTGCCTCCAGAAACTGTCCCCTCCACTGGACCCTCCAGAAACAGAGTTATATCAGGACCCTGCAGACACTGTCCCCTCCAGGACTGGAGTTAAACCTCCAGACACTGCGGCCCACAGACTGGAATTAAACCTCACACTGCCTGGAGTTAAACCTGTGGTCCTCCAGAAACAGAGTTATATCTACATAACACACTGTGGCCTCCAGAAACAGAGTTATAACTACATAACACACTGTGGTCCTCCACGCCTGCAGTTTGACAGCTCTCCTGTTGGATTCCTTCTTGAGGTATTGGCTGTCTGTGAGAATAGGCAGGGGCGGAGCCATGTGATATGAAAGGACGTTCCGCTGGTTCCTCAGGGGCTTCTGTGTTTGTTTGAGGGTGCGTTCTGAGTGGGCAGATGGTGCTCGTTTCTCAGGAGTTCCCACAAGTCACCACAGGCTGGTGGACTTCCCCACTCTCTCAGGGCCATAGACAAGAGCCTATATTTCCATCCTAACTGTTATATGAGGTTTGCAGGGTGTGTGTGTGTGCATGTGTGAGAAAGACAGAGAGACTGACATTTGTATGTCATGAGAATCTCTGTGTGTGTGTGTGTGTGTGTGTGTGTGTGTGTGTGTGTGTGTGTGTGTGTGTGTGTGTGTGTGTGTGTGTGTGTGTGTGTGTGGCTACCTCTCCCATTTTCATTTCCCTGTTACTTTCACTCTTCATCCGGCCCTGCAAACTCCTGAGAGAGAAAAGTATTGCTCTTGAGTGCCAGTAATGTGTTCGTGTTTTGGCATTTTATTTCCCTCCCTGTCCCAGCTGAGGTGAACTGATTGCCGAATATGTTTTTTGATGAGTAATGGGTGGCAATTGGGGGAACATAAATCTCTGACAATGTTGAGGCAATAACGGGCTACCTTGAGGCCAGACCACAATACCAGTGGGCACGTTCCCCATTAGAGCTCCAGCACCAGAGAATAGGGGCTGCCACTCCGGGTCTGATATAGTTCTGTGATCTGATTCAAACGCAAGGTTAAACCCTCTGCTAAGGTCAGGTCAGTGTTTTTTTTTTTTTTTTTTTGTCTTTTGAATTCCAAAACCTGAAAAAAAGAAAAGAAAAAAACACAGAGAAGGAAGGAGGAGGGGGCTCAACAGGGCTCAGCCACATTCTCAGAGTCTTCGGAATGTTCGTTAGTGACCCCAACAGGAAGTGAGGTCGAGGCCCTCAACCCAGCCCCACCCCCTCTCCCCCACTCCCCCCTCCCCTTGCTGTATAACAGATGTGGGCCTAAGATTCTTCATGGAAGAACCCTCCCTAAAGGAACGCTGCTGTAAGATATTATGTATCTCACTCAGGAATTTCAGCTAAGCTCCGCTGTTTGCAAGCTTGTCCTTGGTTGTACCGTAAGCAATAGATCTGAGGTTGCTGCCTTTGAGTGTACTCATCCAGGGGTAATCTGTGCTTGCCAAATTGCTATTGATTCTGTAACAGTATTTTCTGGTGCTGTGTAATTTGCCCCAGATAAAGATATCAGGCAGATACATAAATAAAATATGAATATGTCCACTTAAACACTGGGACTGATAGTTATGACCATTGATCCCAATAATGAATGTACTGTACTCAAGCTCTTTAGTAATGAAACTATACTACACTTAAATACACTGAGAAATATATTATTCTTTTTCCTTCGTTCCACCTTTACTTCTTCTTTTCCTCTTTCCCCACTTCCGCCAGAGTTAACTTCTGATTTTACTTTAAGATATGCCATAATGAAGAGTAGTTCATCATCATACAGAAGCAGGGTGGTGACGTAGGAATTCACCAAACTGGTTGGGAAAAATGTTTCCCTTTCTTTTACCCAGTGACCTTTCAGACAGGTTAGTGATGTTAAATCTGTAATATTACGCAAAAGTTTATGTCACAGCACATATCATCCTCTGAGGATATAAGAAACAGGTTCGCAGCCAACATGCCCTTGTGCGTAGAGCTTCCCCTGAAATGCTCTAGAAAATATTCAAGTATGTAATGGATACTGTATAAACTTTAAGCCCCTCTGGATACAGCTGCATGTTAATTGTGATGTAATATCTCAGGATACACATGATTTTCTATTCAAAATCACACTTTTTTTCATGTATTAAAAACCCCCTAAGATACCAGAAAGGGGAAAGAAACTCCCCCAAAGTCCCCTTGTGGCCTCCAAAAGTGAAACCACAGTTTAATTTTTCACTAATCCTTGCTGCTGTCATTGTGTTAAAATGATTTTTTTATCCAGGGTTTTCACAAGCTGTCAGTGCTGACACTACATCATTACTTATTTTATTAGCAGCCAGTAAGCAATTTTAATCCAAATGCATCAAAGGGGCTGAAGGGGAAGTGCTGTTGCGACATTGCTTCTTATACTGTGAAATGGTGTGTGTGTGTGTGTGTGTGTGTGTGTGTGTGTGTGTGTGTGTGTGTGTGTGTGTGTGTGTGTGTGTGTGTGTGTGTGTGTGTGTGTGTGTGTGTGTCTGGGAATGATTTGGATCCGTGGGGTGAAAAAGAGGACAAGGAATGAGGGAAAGGAGGGAAGGAGGGAGGAAGGGGGAAGGTGGGGGTGTCCAGAGCAAGTCCCCAGCGAGCTCTGACTGTTTTAAATGAAGTTCAGCTGAAAGAGAAAGCCAAACTGCGATGTTCTGGCGTCAGTTTTTATCGACGTCTCAAATGCCAGGCGCATTCAGTTAATGATACGCTGGCACGCCTCAACCTGGCTGCAAGCGTTCCACTCTGACACGTGAAAACGAGTTACGTCCAAACTTCTACGCCCAAGTCCGCCCTCCTCCCATGCCGAAGTTATTAAGCGTGGCTAAACAAAGTAAGACCGTCAGATAGTGTACTGTTTGTTTTACATGTTCTGCTTTAATCTTTAAATCAGTTCCCCATGAAATCCAGTTTTCTTCCCATCCGTCTGTCGCTGACAGACTCGTCGTTGTTATATCATTAGGTGTCTGAAATGCTGTTAATGTACTTTAAGTAATTCTCCCCTTGATGCGTTGAATTCCCACTCAACCTTTCACACAAACTGCAGCACCGGTGACCCGCAAACGCGAGCAACTAATGTAACTTCCTATTAACCGCTGCGGCCACTGCTCGCCAGTCATCGCTCCTATTTTCGCAGAAAACCGATGGGAGTTAACTGCGTGGGAAAACGCCACGCTGACTGTGGGCGGGCGTGCGAGCGTGCAGGCGAGCGGACGAGCGCGCGCGCGCGAGCACGCATCTGTCTCCAAGTAGTTGTCCAGCTGGTGTCGAGGGAATAGGCTACAGTACACTTTCGAATACCGGACTGAAGCTCAACAAGGGAGCGCAAAGGAGGAGGGGAGGAAGTTGGAAGGTGGAAGGAAAAAAACATCTGGACCTCATTTGTAGCTGGAGAAGAGAAATAAAAAAACACTTAAGCAAAAAGGGCTTGCTTTTAGCCCTAGACGCTTTTCAATGGTTTCCACAAACAAAGAAACAAAGTAGGGTACTTTCTGCTCTCATTGGGAGATCAAGCTTTCCTGACGTCTGATGGAATATCCGTTTTAATATTCCTCCAGCGTGGGACAATGGGAACCCGCGAAGTTATTATCGGAGCTAAGAGGGCTACAGTCGCACCATCTTGGAATCCTTGCCACAAAGGGGAGAGGGGCAGATGTTTCGAACGTCCTGTGTATTGTCTTTAATGACCTCAGTAATTGGGACCGCATACCCGTTGTTTCAAAATTTGGGGCTGAATTTGGCAAGAAACTTTTGCCTGGCACAAAGTCGACTATAGTTTCGACAAAAGGAGAAATATAGCTTTTGTTGATGCCTAAGTTTTAATGATAGCTGATTATGACAGAACATTAATACTTTGTATCAGCAGTCGACCACCGCTGTGAGGAGTGCATACACAGGACCGGAACAACAGAATCGTTTTTCCAACTCATCAAACAAATGCGCACTGTTCAAACGACTTATTCACCTTGGGTTACGAACATGGGGTAAGTGAACATTAAAAAATGCAAGCAGTGTTCTTCTGTTTTACAAGTTTATTGACTATCAATCGCAATTTCTCTTTTGCTTCATGATACAGCTCCGATATATTTTCACAGTTTGGCAGCACATCGCTCATATCGCTCGCAATCTCGAGTTAGATAACCTACTGGTTCTAAAAAGCGAGATAAAGTCGCCTACAGCTGATAGCAGATTTCAGGGGCTGCGATGTTGACCCGCATCCGTGGGTAATAACACGGGTCACCGCCTCGAGAGGGGAAACGAGGCGATACGAAGGATTGCTTACTCAATAGCAGCTGTCATTTCCAAACCAGTCACATCTGCGAAGTAGGGTCCATTAGTCGAAAAAGCTTGTGTATCGGAGCATGACATGTTTTGAATGATTTTACTAGTGCTGTCATTGACGGTGGGATGGTTATTCCCTCGCTATAAATATGGTATGCTTCCTCATGGATACACATACAAGTTACACAACCAACTCCCCTCCCGCCCCACACCCAACCAAATGACAATGTTAGGCTACAGCTGCAGCTCTCCATAAATTCAGTCTGCCAGACTTTCCCTTAATCAATAGACAAAACAAAATTCCATAGGACAATATTTTGAGTGTTTTTCCACAACCGAATTGATCCAGGATAACAGTATGTTCGGTAAATCCCATATCCCGTTGCTAGGTAGGCTAATGTAGCACCTATAGGTTCGGTACCGGGGCGAGGCTGCAGGCGGGGCTGTACTCTGCAGGCATCCTATCCGCCCTGTGGAACACAATGAGTGTTAATTGGTTATCTTATTAATTACTACCATAAATATGGTCAGCAGGTAACACAATGCCACCAGAACCATGTGTTAACTACTTGTATTTTTTTGTGGTGATTTTAAAGGATGCAATTTCAGAGTAAAGCTTAAAAAGGAGAGGCGGTGTAAAGTAGAAAGAAAAACCATGGAAGATGTGGAAATAACTGTTGGCTATCATGTTTGTGTTGTGCAATTTATAGTAAACTGTGAATTCAAAAATATGTGGACATCTAACTTGCATTAAGACTGCATTGGCTAAATCACAGCAGAAAAGGCAGCCAGTGACACTCAGTATCCAAGTCAGGGTTATGTGTGCTTCCATAATAATGATTATCATTTCAAGAAAGGTGGCATAGTCTTGGCAGAAAAAGATCTCACACCAGGAAATAAACAGACATTTACCCTCCATGCTGCATGCTAGAGCCACATTTTTGCTTGTTTGTTTGTTTGTTTGTTTGTTTTTCTCTTGATGATATGAGTGACATGTGTAAATGCATTAAGATTTGTTACTCAGCCATGTGGCAGCAAGAAAGTACAAAATGTCTGATCCAGTGACTGCCTATTTCTCCTCCAAAAGTGAGGTAAGTGGGTGTAGAATTGAGCTGTAAATGTCCCAAATGTAATGACGGCCATTTTGGCTCAAACACAGCAACACCCATTTAGCAATGGCATCATGGTGGAGCCCATCATTAAAAGGATACTGTAGCATTTTGGCAATTAAACTTTTTTCTTTCTACTTACCAGGAACAGAGCAACCCATGGGGGAACCCTTTTTAATTTCTGGGCAAGCATCACAGAGCCAAATGCACCTTACTGCACTTAGCATTAGCCCAATGACTGGAAGTCTATGGAACATTCTGGGAATGCAACCAAGCGCCAATCAAAAGTGGGGAAATGCTCTTGTCTCCACATAAAATGTAACATTATGGATGTGGTTTTGTAGTGAAAAGGTATAAAACCACAGCCTCGATGTTAAGTGCTGTCCTGTGCATTGGTTCATAGATATTTCCATATTGCTTAAACAGAAATCAAAAGGGTATTAATTGGTGCTTGGTAAGGAGAAAGGACGTCTTGAAGAGTCACTCCAGGCAAACTTTCCCCCGATTTTACTCCCAAGGAATACTCCTAAAACATAAACAGATAGTGGTAACTAGCCTGTGGACCTAAAAGCCCCCTTGATTTGTTCAGCAATCATCAGGACAGCCCTGCGAGGGTGTATGTCACCACACCTGGATGAATTGGATGAATTTAAATCTCCAAACCACAGGAGGTGAAAGGTCACTGACAAACATCAGATTGAGTCAAGCAGGTTTTTAATTCACTGAAATCTCAGGGAATCCCCTTGACACAGCGAAGCCATGTAGTGGTACACTGGCATGCAGGAGCCCTAGGATGTGGTCCTGACAGCTGGCCTCCTTCCTGTTAGGGGTAGTGCAGGTTATGGGCGGTAGGTTATGGCCTGTTCATGTGAGAGGTAGTGCAGGTCATGGGCTCCCCCTGTAAGGGTCAGGGTGGGTTATGCCCTTCTTTTGGGAGGGGTAGGGTAGGTTATGCCCTTCTTTTGGGAGGGGTAGGGTGGGTTAAGCCCTGCTTTTGGGAGGGGTAGGGTGGGTTATGCCCTGCTCTTGGGAGGGGTAGGGTGGGTTATGCCCTGCTTTTGGGAGGGGTAGGGTGGGTTTTGCCCTTCTCCTGAAAGGGTCAGGGTAGGTTATGCCCTGCTTTTGGGAGGGGTAGGGTGGGTTATGCCCTGCTTTTGGGAAGGGTAGGGTGGGTTATGCCCTGCTTTTGGGAAGGGTAGGGTGGGTTATGCCCTGCTTTTGGGAGGGGTAGGGTGGGTTATGCCCTGCTTCTGGGAGGGGTAGGGTGGGTTATGCCCTGCTTTTGGGAGGGGTAGGGTGGGTTATGCCCTGCTCTTGGAAGGGGTAGGGTGGGTTATGCCCTGCTTTTGGGAGGGGTAGGGTGGGTTATGCCCTGCTTTTGGGAGGGGTAGGGTGGGTTATGCCCTGCTTTTGGGAGGGGGTAGGGGGTGGGTGGGTTATGCCCTGCTTTTGGGAGGGTAGGGTAGGTTATGCCCTGCTTTTGGGAGGGGTAGGGGTGCCCTGGTTAAGCCCTGCTTTTGGGAGGGTAGGGTAGGTTATGCCCTGCTTTTGGGAAGGGTAGGGTGGGTTATGCCCTGCTTTTGGGAAGGATAGGGTGGGTTATGCCCTGCTTTTGGGAGGGGTAGGGTGGGTTATGCCCTGCTTTTGGGAGGGGTAGGGTGGGTTATGCCCTGCTTTTGGGAGGGGTAGGGTGGGTTATGCCCTGCTTTTGGGAGGGTAGGGGGGTGGGTTTATGCCCTGCTTTTGGGAGGGGTAGGGTGGGTTATGCCCTGCTTTTGGGAGGGGTAGGGTGGGTTATGCCCTGCTTTTGGGAGGGGTAGGGTGGGTTAAGCCCTGCTTTTGGAAGGGGGTAGGGTGGGTTAAGCCCTGCTCTTGGGAGGGTAGGGTGGGTTGCCCTGCCCCCTGCTTTTGGGAGGGTAGGGTGGGTTATGCCCTGCTTTTGGGAGGGGTAGGGTGGGTTATGCCCTGCTTTTGGGAGGGTAGGGTGGGTTATGCCCTGCTTTTGGGAGGGGTAGGGTGGGTTACGCCCTTTTGGGAGGGTAGGGTTTTGGGAGGGGTAGGGTGGGTTATGCCCTGCTTTTGGGAGGGGTAGGCCCTGTGGGTTATGCCCTGCTTTTGGGAGGGTAGGGTGGGTTATGCCCTGCTTTTTGGGAGGGGTAGGGTGGGTTACGCCCTGCTTTTGGGAGGGGTAGGGTGGGTTATGCCCTGCTTTTGGAAGGGGTAGGGTGGGTTAAGCCCTGCTTTTGGGAGGGGTAGGGTGGGTTAAGCCCTGCTTTTGGAAGGGGTAGGGTGGGTTAAGCCCTGCTTTTGGGAGGGTAGGGTGGGTTATGCCCTGCTTTTGGGAGGGGTAGGGTGGGTTATGCCCTGCTTTTGGGAGGGGTAGGGTCGGGATTTGGCAGCCAGGGTTCTGCTGGGCCGCTGCTGCTTGGTCTCCTCTCAGTATCCTGCCAGATGCCCTCAGGCTGCCAGTTGCTGTCCGGGGGGAACAGCTGTAGAATTGTTAACTGTAAGAGTGCTGGTGAGCTGGCAGGGGTGCGTGGGGGGTTGCAGGAGGGGGGAGAGTGGGCCCTCTTTTCATTGGGACAAGTGGAAAAGTACAGTGAGAGGGATACTGTTCTGCAGGAGGTGATTGTTTGGGCCCCTCTTCTGTCTGTTAATAGGGCAGACGTACTGTGATTTGAAAGCTGTGTTGTAGACAGTGATTCCTCTGACTTGCTTTGGTCATGAGAGATAGCAAGTTAACCATCATAGGAGTTAGGAGGGTGTTATCCATGGTGTCCTCGTCAAATTCCAAACTGGCAGTTTCTATCAAAAGAAATTATATTGTTTTCACATTTAAACATTTGCATAATGCTAATTAATATGAAATATTAAAAGTCTAGCAAAAATGTTTCCACCCTATGACCATCAGTGGAAAACAACTGCAGAGTTGCAGCTGTTTTCCCGTCCTAATGGCCATAAATTCTATTCTAAATTTCAATCCAAAGAAGGAAGCAATGGACGGCAAATGTGTATACAATGAGGGGCTTTCACATACACACACACACACACACACACACATACACACACAGGCATGCTTTAGGCACACACACACACATATTCAGCCTCAAACAAACACACAGAACTCCTCTCATACACAGACACCAGCACGCCTGTATGAACATGCTCCCATGGAATAATCTTGCCTGAGGAATGTATTGATCTGCCTCCCGGGAATTCTGGCTTTTAACAATTAAAATCGATACTCCACTGCTGGCTTTCCTGTTAAGCACACCAGTGTTACCAGTAAACATCAATATGTCTGCTGTTGATCCATGAAATATCACAGCACAAATCTTCAATACATTCCTCATGTGTGGAGCTCATGCCTGGACAGCAGTGGGGCTCGGTGCTGGAAGAATTCTTTTCAAATGGTAACCAAGCCTTTCATTTGTGTACAAATACAGTGTTGAATACACGAGATTTATGTACTGTGTATGTGCCATGTTTGGAAATAAGAGCTCAGTTAGAGAGTTATGTCTAGTTGTCCTGGTTGTAGTGATGGTGAATATTGAACACTGTGACAGTAAAGGAAAAACTCTTTGCAAAAGGGATGCTGTCGCCGTACAGCTGTGAAATATGGACGTTGGTTTTGTGCTGTTCAGCCTAACATTAGCAAAGCATAATTTTGTGGATTTGTGGGGTTGAAGTTGTTCCATTTAGAAACCTCAACATAACCTTTATGACAACAGAGTAGTGATGCTTTCTGGGCCGGCTGCCACCCTAGTGTTAGAACAGCAGTCTGTGGTGTTTTCAGATCACATTACGTTTACATTACAGTTCTTTTGCTTGTGCTTTTATCCAAAAATGACTTACTGTTGATTTGACTAACCAGGGGCAAATCCCTGCTGGAGCAACGTGGGGTTAAGGGCCTTGCTCAGGGGCCCAGCGGCTGCTTTGGGGCTTAAAGAACCAACAACCTTTATTTATCTTATTTACCTTTATTTAACGAGGAAGTCTCATTGAGATTCGGAATCTCTTTTGCAAGAGAGACTTGGCCAAGGTAGCAGCCAACACAATGTCAACATGAAACAATACAATACATATATCATATAAAATAAGAAATTTGGGTACAGTAGCTTCTTCAGGGAAAGCATTCAAGGTCACAGTCCAGTATCTTGGCCACTAAGTTCTAGACTGCCCCAGATCATTGTCATTGTGTGGTGAGTGAGACTGCTTTAGTACAATATTCAAAGAAATCTTTGTGATTGACGTAAGCAAAGCTTTTGTACTTAATTTAACTTTTGTGAGCATAATATGACTTTTTAAATGCTGTAAATCGTTGCCTCTTCAATCATTTATTGATGAATAATTCATCAGAATATTGGCGTGCACATCAGATGCATCTCAGTCAAGGCCCTGCTGTCTCTAAAGGCCTCCTGTCTTGAACGGTAAGAAAATGAATCTCTGCTGAGCTGAAGTCATGCAGGAACACAGTTAACCAATCTTTGTTATCAACGTGTACACCCCTTTTAAATAACCAAATAATCTGTTTCCGTCCAAAAGCAACGCTGTCATTGTCTTTGTCACACCCAGGCAAACCAAAGTTTCTAACAAAGACAGAACTGTTTGAGCATCGTGTTCATATCCTTCCTTTGCCTACTGAGACGAGCTACAAAGAATATCCCTTGCTTGTAAATACGCTGTCTGAACAGAGAGAGACAGACGTTTTTTATCCGCTGGAACTGTACTGCAATGACCGTGTGAACAAAGGGCCAAAGGAAAAATGCTCGTGTGGTGTTTTATGTGTATAAAAAGGCTTTAAACCAGCTTTATTTCTGATCATGTGATCCCATCCCTTACCATGCTGTATTTAGACTGCTTTCACACTGGACCTAACCTGACATGTGCTCTACCTCTGCTTACTCATGGTTGTAGAGCTACCTTTGTCTGGATTCATCTGAGGTTTACACATGAATCCCATCTATAAGCTTAGCTTTCTGAAGCACTCAAGATCCCCCATGCTAGCATGCAGAGTCAATCGACTGCACTTCATTTTGGCTCATAAATTTGATCGAAGATAATCTCAAGCAGTCTCAAGACTGAAGATAATCTCAAGATATTTTTCGGGAATTAATTCCATTCCTCAGCAGTGCCTGGTGCTGCAGAAATGAAGGCTGGGGGTGTCCGACTCTGATTTGAACAGCATGTCCATAAAATGACGCCATTAAATGATTTTTTTTTTTCCAGGGAGAATAATGATTGTATTCTGTGTAGCACACTGGTAGAGATATGGGATTCTATCTGTATGCAGTGAGAGACAGAGGCTGTTGAGTTCATGCAGTGAGATATTGACTGATCTCTTCATTCGGTGAAAGGGCTTATCTCTTAATTCAATGAGATATTTGGGCTTATCTCTTGATCCAGCCTTGAGTCACTGATTTCTGAATTTAGTGAGGAATATGAATGGGATATCTTATGCAGAGAGAAAGATATGAGCTAATCTCTCAACTGAATGAAAAAACACAGCTGATCCCTTCATTGAGTAAGAAATTTTGGCTGATCTATAGCGCAGAGAGACATGTGCGGGCTTATCTCTTAGCTGAGGGAGAAACCTTGGCTGATCCCTGGCACAGGGAGAGAGCACAGGTTGAAATGTTGGTTGATCCCACAAAACAGGAGGTGATATGAAATAATGATGGAAGGTGGATGATGTCAGCTCTCTAAAAAAGAAGCCTGAACGGTAACCGAGAGGCGGCTGTTCCTCTTGTCAGGTGCCGTGGAAACGGTGGGCATCAGCAAGCCGGGGCAGGACGAAAGCAGCCCCCAGGCGATCCCCAGGTCCCCAGTTTCCATGGCACACGTCAGGATCTCAACCACAGCTTAGCTTGGCTGATGTCGACGTCATGCTCCGACCTGCAGGAGAGAATGAGTCAGACGCGAGGTGCGATCCAAAAAGTTTGATGAAAGTTGGAATGAAATTGTGTCTGTTATATAAAAAAAAAATGCTTAAATCGTTCATTTCCTTTAGAAGCACTCCACTCCCCACACATGCACACTTGTTCCACCATTCCTGCCACTCAGGGAAAGACACTTCTGGAAGTCCCCTTTATTAATTACCTTCTGAAGATTTATGGTGTGGGATTTGATTTCTTTGATCGAGTTAAATCAAACCTCCATTGTGGCCGTTTTTTGTTTGTTTGTTTGTTTTAATCTGCGGAGCAGTCAAAAGTTGCATGGGCAAATAAAGCAGAGCAAATGCATTCATTGGTTGCATAACAGCATCATTCACTGACCTTTGACCTTTTGCACTTGTCCTTCGTTCACGTGTTATCCGCTATAGTCTGACAGGCCTGGCTGTGCTCTCTACTTGACCACCCGCTCTTACACCGCATATGTGTGTGGGTTAAATGCCACGGTGTGGAGAGAATAATTGAGTTTATTTGTGGTCATGAATTGAGGCCTAGAGTGAACCGTGGGGAAACTGAACACTTTCCAGACACGGGTCACGTAAAGAACAAATTACACGTTTGCTTTTCATCGGTGCACATCAAAGTGCAATACGTTACAAGAAAAATAACGTATTAAACAAGTAAAATAATTAGCTTATAACTCCATACCTATTATTTGCGGGAAGCGCTGGCAGGCCGCTCCCGATTGCTTTAGCAGCAAATCCCCGGTTTGTGGTTCTTGGCTGATTTCTGAGTCTGCGTATGTGATTTTGGTTGGATTTCCAAAAGGAGGGGGGCTGTCTGAAGCAATCAGAGGCCATCTTAGGCAGCCTAAGTCAGAGACATGTGTCTATAGCCAAAACAGAGAAGAAAGTAGTGGGGTTGGTATATGTATATGTATATTTATATATACATATCCATACATAGTTTTTACATATTATACATATTTTTGTATTCATATATTTTTTTCATACATTTACATACATATGTTTTTTTTGGGATGGGATGGGATGGGATGGGATGGGATGGGATGGGATGGGATGGGATGGGATGGGATGGGATGTGGGATGGGATGGGATGGGATGGGATGGGATGGGATGGGATGGGATGGGATCGGGTGGGGTGGGGGGATGGGATGGGATGGGATGGGATGGGATGGGTTGGGTTGGGTTGGGTTGGGTTGGGTTGGGATGGGATGGGATGGGATGGGATGGGATTGGATGGGATGGGATGGGTTGGGTTGGGTTGGGTTGGGTTGGGTTGGGATGGGATGGGATGGGATGGGATGGGTTTGGATGGGATGGGATGGGTTAGGTTGGGTTGGGATGGGTTGGGTTGGGATTGGGATGGGATGGGATGGGATGGGATTGGATGAGATGGGATGGGATTGGATGGGATGGGGTGAGGTGGGGTGGGGTAGGATGGGATGGAATGGAATGGGGTTGGGTGGGGGACACACTGCCGGCACTGAGGGAGCACGGACGCAGCTGTGCGCAGACCCGCCCCTGTCTGCGCCCCTCTTCAGTCCATGATTAATGCCTCCTGCTGCACTCTTCAGACGGTTAATTTTATTCCCCGCATAATGGACACATGGCGCTGAAAGCGGTCTGAAGTCACATGATTAACAGACTCCCATTTAGGTGTCTCATGACTCCATTAAAGCAATGAATAAATTTTTAATGCGTTCCGTGTAGTTCATACCCAATGTTTTTCGCCCTTCAGTTTATCCAATTAGTCAATGTCTGTCATGCATATTTAAGTGTAACTCCACCATTTGCATTGATTTTTAGACAGTTGAAAAGCAGGCAGTGGATGTGAGCTGCTCCTCTGCTAGTCCTGGCTGGTGTGAACATGGCCCTTCTGTCCAGCTAGGAGCTGAGCTGAGCGCAGACATGTCACTAGGCAATGTCAGAGCACAGGTGTCCTCTCCCTGTTAAATAAACCCCTCGGTTTCAGGTGGGGGATGGTGTATCAGAGGGAACAGACATGGCTTTTGGGGGACCCCTGTTTCTTGTTTCAGCTGAGATCTGGATGAGACTGTTGAAAATGTGTGCTTGAGTTCCATAGATTTGAACAGTGATATTCAAAAAAAAATGACCCAAATTCAGTTTTGGCCAAATAACTATTTTCTCTGTCTTTGTACTCTTTGTCGCTACAAACAGTGTAGTTTCCGTGACCAGGCACTCACTCTTTCACCAGCTAGGATTTGACTGATTTCAGACATGGGTCTATCAGTTAAGTGAATTAATGTGAAAATTGTCATTTTATTATTACAAGAAAATAAAAGCGTTTACACATCCCCGACCTGATTAGACTGATTAAATGAATATGGGATTCTCATTCTTTGCAAAATGAAAATCTCATTTGATTCTGGTATGATATGACATTAAGAGGATAGATCATCCCCTATGAGATTAAATACTTATCTGATTAACAACCACTAACAGCCCATAATACTTCAACGAACTGTTATGATTGGACCCCATTCTGTTATGACTGGACATTCCGTCGAAGATCTGGCGCTGAAATGTCAGCAAATGCAGTTTCAGTATTAGATATGCATTAAGTTTCTTCCTCTTCTGTACAACTTATTTAGCCTTGTTTTACACCTGCCAGTAAAAATGGCAGGTGTGCAGATCTCTTTTTATGTGATTGGAATGAAACCCAAGCATTGCATTACTGTCATTTAGCTGATGCTTTTTTTATCCAAAGTGACTTACAGTTGATTAGACTAACCAAGGGCCAATCTCCCCTGGGAGCAATGTGGGGTTAAGGGCCCACTTTGAATTAAGGGCCTTGCCAAGGGCCCAAGAGCAATGGTGTTTTTGCTGTGGCTGGACTGGGACTTGAACCGGCAACCTTGGGGGTCCCAGTCATGTACCTTAGCCACTAGGCTATAGGCTGCCCCCTTAGCATAGCCTGGGGCTCCCTCTGCACCTGGGCTTTGGAAACTTGGCCTAGGACAGAAAGGTGATAGTAAGTAGAGTAGTTATGGTTGCGTGGGTATAAAGCCCAAAGAGTAGTTATGGTTATGTGGGTATAAAGCCCAAAGTGTAGTTATGGTTGCGTGGGTATAAAGCCCAAAGTGTAGTTATGGTTATGTGGGTATAAAGCCCAAAGTGTAGTTATGGTTACGTGGGTATAAAGCCCAGAGAGTAGTTATGATTATGTGAGTATAAAGTGTGAGTGCTGTTGAGAAGAGCAGCTGGGTTTTTGAAATGCAGCGTAGGAAGAAGAAGTGGGCGCGGTGGGGTGGGGTGGGGCTGTAGTACTGATGTCATGCTGGGTAATAAAGTTGACAGTGATATAATGACCATAATGCAAGCAGTCTGCTCAGAGAATGACTCCCACATGGCCAGATCCAGACCGAAGGGGCAGCGTGCCGGGGAGAGAAAGAGGCCATTGTTCTCCATTCCTGCAACAGGAAATGGCTCTGACATCATCATTGGCACTGAAAAAAACAGCTGTGCACTGCGCTGGTCCTGGTTCTGTTGTGTGTGTGTGTATGTGTCTTTGAATGTCAGGCCAGGACAGAAGTTTGGAGCAGAACAGACAGAGCAGAAGTAGTGTGAAACAGTGGCCAGAGTAGCAGTGGTCAGTGTGGAGCAGTGGTCAGAGCTGCAGTGGTCAGTATGGAGCAGTGGTCAGTGTGGAGCAGTGGTCAGAGCAGCAGTGGTCAGTGTGGAGCAGTGGTCAGAGCAGCAGCAGTGTGGAGCAGTGGTCAGAGCAGCAGTGTGGAGCAGTGGTCAGAGCTGCAGTGGTCAGTGTGGAGCAGTGGTCAGAGCAGCAGTGAGGAGCAGTGGTCAGTGTGGAGCAGTGGTCAGAGCAGCAGTGGTCAGTGTGGAGCAGTGGTCAGAGCAGCAGTGTGGAGCAGTGGTCAGAGCTGCAGTGGTCAGTATGGAGCAGTGGTCAGAGCAGCAGTGTGGAGCAGTGGTCAGAGCAGCAGTGGTCAGTGTGGAGCAGTGGTCAGAGCTCCAGTAAGCACCTTGCTGTTTGTGCTGTCTCTAAAATATGACTGGCAGATGTCAGTTATTTGGCACTGCAGTGCATTCTGGGTACTGTTGTGCCATGAGTTGTGGTTCAATTTAATCAACTGGATTGTCCAGCCCGTGTACATATTGTTGGATTCATGAACAGGGGTACTGGCTGTTGTTCATTCATCCCCCAGAATCTTCTGTGACTTTCCAGAGAATTTTTGGCTCGAAGAGCTCTCAGAGGGAAGCAGAAGGAAATATGCTACTGAAAGCCATTTTATCAGGGTTAGCTGTGCTCGCTAAGACCACTAAGATTTAAACTGAAGCTATGGATACTGGCTTGCCATTTTACCCCTGTGGGCAACAGTGCAATATAATGGTTGGGAATCTTGTCTTGTAACTCACCCACCCAGGGCACTGCCATTGTAGCCTTAAAGGTTCTTCATCTGAATTGCTTCTGTAGATATCCAGCTGCATAAATGGATAGTGAGTACAAATATAAGCAGTATATCTATACGTTGCTGTGGATGGGCATGCCTGTTGAATGCCTAAAATGTAAAAATGTGTTGTTGTTTCCGCACACAACATGTAATGATGACGTTCCTTTTGCTTTCTCTGCAGGTGACCTTATTTGGAGTTCCTGGGCAGTTGTGGATGGGAGGGGCCAAGTCTTTAAGCTCCGCCCCCTCCCTTCCATCTTAGGAGAATGAACTTTTATCATGCACTTTCTACTTTGGGGGATATCTGGAGATACTAGCTCTGGTAAACAAGTGGAGCACTTAAGAGACTATGCGCACTTAAAATTGAAAATCTAAGGAAAAGCTGGACTGATGTACTGAAGTCACCCTATGTCTTCCTCTGAGTCATAGAACAAAGGAGACTCGTATACCCTCCCCTAAATTAACAACACCGGGGGGAGGTTTAGTTTTTGTGATACAATTTCCAGAATGAACATTTGTCCCAGCGCCGTAGTCTGTCAAGCGGTTGCCACGGGAACCATGTACACGGATTACTACAACATGTCCGTCATCCCGACTCACTACCGCTATGCCAAGAATCTGACGCAGGAGATGCTGGAGCACCGCATGAACAGTAAGGAAGGGCTCAGCTCGCTCAACGCCGTCTTCCTGGCGGTCTGCTGCATCATCATCCTGGAGAACGTGCTGGTGCTGGCCGCCGTCTTCCGCAACAAGAAGTTCCACACCGCCATGTTCTTCTTCATCGGCAACCTGGCCTTCTCCGACCTGCTGGCGGGCTCCGCCTACATCGCCAACATACTCCTGTCGGGGCCCAGGACGTTCAAGCTGGCCCCCGTGGAGTGGTTCGTCCGGGAGGGCACGGCCTTCATAGCCCTGGCTGCTTCCGTCTTCAGCCTCCTGGCTATTGCTATCGAGCGCTACGTGGCGATCACCAAGGTGAAGGTGTACGGCTCCAGCAAGAGCTGCCGTATGTTCCTGCTTATAGGGGCATGCTGGGCCACGTCGGTCCTCCTAGGGGGACTCCCCATTATGGGGTGGAACTGCATGGGGGACCTGCCGGCCTGCTCGGCCGTGCTGCCCCTCTACTCCAAGCGCTACATCTTCTTCGTGGTCACCATCTTCAGCGGCATCCTGCTGTCCATCGTGGTCCTGTACGTGCGGATCTACCTGATCGTGAGGTCCAGCCACCAGGAGGCGGCCAGCTCGCCGGCGTATGCCCTCCTGAAGACAGTCACCATCGTGCTGGGCGTCTTCATCGCCTGCTGGCTGCCGGCCTTCATCGTGCTGCTGCTGGACACGTTCTGCAGCATGAACTCCTGTCCCGTGCTGCGCCGGGCCAGCGCCATCTTCGGCTTCGCCACGCTCAACTCCGCGCTCAACCCTCTCATCTACACGCTGCGCAGCAAGGACATGCGGAGGGAATTCCTCCGGGTGCTGTGCTGCTGGGGGCTGCTGCGGGGGCGGGGCCGGCACCCCGCCGACCGCTGCGCCGTGCCGCTCAAGAGCTCCAGCTCCATGGAGCACTGCACCGATCGGCACGAGCACCAGGCCACACCCATCATGCAGGAATGTACCACCTGCGTCTGAATGTGGGGGAGGAGGGGGGGGCCGTCAGGTTTTTGGGGGAAAGACGTGTTGGGAGGAGGAGAAGAGGCGGGATTATCTTTAGCCACGCCTCTCAATCTGGAATGTACTACCTGCGTCCGAGTCTGGGTAAGAGGGTGGGGCAAAGGAGTGGGGGAGGAGGGGGTTTCAAGGCCCGACCCATGGAACATACCACCTGTGTCTGAATGCAGGGGTGGATAGGCAAAGAGATTTGTGGATGGAGAACAGCAGTGGGGCAGAAGAGGCAGGAGTTTCTTGGCCATGTCTATCATTTGGGAATGTACCAAAGGGTGTCTGATTGCAGGGGGGAGATGGGTCTTTGGGGAAGGAGATGGAAAGAATGTACCACCTTTGTCTGGAAGGGGGGGTTATAAGATTATATGGAGCAGTAGAGGTGGGAGGTGAGGAGAGGAATGAGCTGAGCAAAACTGAAACTCTCCTCCGTCCCAGTGTCCTGGGACTGCAGTCACATGACTCATGACTCATGACTCAGCCCCAAGTTATGAGCGGGGGATCTGTCATCCGTAAAGCTCCCACTCGCTGTCCCGTGGGTGGGGGTGCGGGGGGTGGATCAGCCCCGCCCCAATGAGCACTTCTGGGGAGGAGGAGGGGGGGAACAGAGGGAATCTCTGCACCCCTTTGGCACAAATCAGCGCCAAAAACTCTTATCAGTGTTTATTAAAAATGATCTTCCAAAATATTTGTGTGTGTGAGAGAGAAAGAAAGACAGAGAGAGTGAGAGGGAAAGAAAATGCGAGAGAAAGAAATAATGAGAGAGTGTGTGCCTGGAGTCTGTGTACGTGAGGTTGTGTGTGTATGTGTGTGTGTGTGTGCGTATGTGTGTGTGTGTGTGTGTGTGTGTGTGTGTGTGTGTGTGTGTGTACATGCACTCTTCTAAAAAGCCAGGAGAACACTGGCTTAAATCCTTACAACTTAAATACTGAAGTCGCACCGGTACTTTGAAGATGCATCAATGCAGCAACGGTAACACATGCCCATGTTTGGTCACATAATCCCAGCTGTGGGGGTTTTATTTGTTTTTTTTTTATTTTTGTGGACGCTGAAGGCCATCACATGAGGCCTTGAGACTGGTACAGTGACACTGTGGCATTTCCATGGCGATAACATACATCAAACAGCACCTCCCTGCCACTCTCCAGAACCTTCCAGCACACAAAGCAGCTGCATGTAACTGGGCCAGTGATAAAATGTTGTAGGAACGCTGAAAATGTGTTGTACTGATGTTTCCTGCGATGTTGTGCCACTCTGTGCCTGGGGGTGGTGGGGGAGGATCTGGACATGGTGTGTGATTTCTGTTTGTTCCGTCTGCATGTTACATATGAATGTAATTTTGAATGGCTCTGAAAACATTATCCCTGCTAGCCAAATAATATTTTTTTTAAAAAATGTTCTCATTTTTATTTCAATGTTGTGGAAATTTGTGAAATGTTATTGTGAGTGTTATTTGGACCTGTTTTCTACAAAGCTGTAAAACTTTGTGTGGGTTTGGGGGTATTCAAAAAAGATAAATTGGTAGATGAGGGTTGAGAAAATGTTGCTAAATGTTGTCATTCAAAGCTAATTTACTGCATTATTTCTGTATGAAACAAATCCACACTGCACTTGATCCTATTTAATCGTTAGTTAACTCATAGTTAATCAATAAACCGTTGATCTGGGTACAAAATTCATCCCTGACAATTTGGCCCTCCACCACAGTCCCAACAGCACATACAAAAGTCTGAAATTGTGAATCACTATGAATAAGTAACGGGT
>CM040759.1:3190000-3227500 GCA_022829145.1 Albula goreensis | reverse complement strand
GGAGGCAGAGGGAACCCCGCTTTACCTGTGGTCTAAAGTGCAATTATAATTTTAACCATTAGAGGGCAGTACGTGGTATCCTATACCGAGAGTCCTCTGCTTACACTCACGAAATGAAGAGTGAGGTCAGTCAACTAGAGCCCCATCTATTGGGCACGCACAATACTCTGTTGTCTCTTACGAAAGCATTTTGATTAAGTTTTCAGTTATCCTTGATATTATAGCCTAAACTTATCCTTCAGGGAGGATGGTGCGATCACATCTAATAACAACCATACTGCAAAGCAGTGTCTCTTAAGCCTGAAAAGGAAATTCAAAAGGAACAAACAATTTCAGAACGAGAAAGCAAAAACTGCTGCTGCTCTGGAAGAGACAAACACAGACTCACCATCTGAAAAGGCAGAGAAATCTTATGCCCCTTTGGCCTCTCTGCGTAAGGAAGGGAGCAACCATGAGCAGAAGATGGTAGATTTGGAAAGCTCTGCCCTCACCGAAGTGGAGGACACGGAGGGCCATCAAAAGAAAGGAGCAGCGAAGAGGGATGCGGATGACCAACCGAAGCTCCCACCTCCAGTCCGCCCAAAGAAGACAGAGATTCAGAAAGAGGAGAGGAAACCAGATTCTGAGTCAGACGGTGCCGGAGGTGTCTGAACAGTGTAATCAACCTGTTACTCCAACAGTGGCTATGGAACGCTGGAAAACTGGAACATTTTAGGTGCTTCATACAAGGTATCCACTTCAGAGGGATCAGAGCACACTTTAAAACACTGCAGACGCTGCGCGTTCATGCAGACTTTCGCAGAAGCGTGTTCACAGAGAAGTACAGTCCAGCCATGTGTTGTCTGTGTCCATTCAAATTTGTTTAATGTGGTCAGATTTATGCAAAATGAAATTAAATAATATTCTGCAAAGGTACTGTGTTTGCTTCCTCATGGAAGACTGGCTAGGAGTCCACACAGATAAATCAGTCTCAATCCCAGCAAAGTGGTAGCACTTTTTCAACAACATAAGTTGCAGCTGAACAGATCATTAAAAAAAAAACACAAAAATTTGTTTTTTTGGGGGGTCACTAGAACCCGATCACAGCAGACAATAAGGGCACAAAAATTACTTTCAAAGAAGAGGCGCTTTGTAACACACACTCATGTCAGTATAAAAACGACCATCACTCAGAGTCGCAGCTCCACGGGTGTTCCATCTGTTTAATGGTACTGCAGACCTTGAACAGCAGCGCATGGGCTCTGACGTCATCATCTAATCTTTCCAGGACAATTTTACAACAAAACGTTTCATGAAATGATTTGTTTAGGCTATCAGTGCATTAAACATCAAATGAAAAAAACAAAAACTACAAACATGAAAAAGGGCACCAAAGAGACTCAAATGCATGGGGCACTCTCCGTGGAATCGTGTGTCACTCCGACCTGACCGATCCTCCGCACAATCTCCTGACGCTGTCCAGCAGCGCCGCGTAAAGCAGCGGATGCAGGCAAGGGTTCAGCGCGACCAGGGCTTTGGTGACCTGGTAGGACCAGTACACGGGCCTGTTGAAGGCAGTTTCAGGGTTGAGCTTCAGGTGCCAGTTCAGGTTCCGGAGCACGTGGTAGGGAATGAAGGAAACCGTGTACATTACTACCACCACTGCAGCGAGTCGAATCAGCTTCTTTTTCTCCGTATCCGTGAGCGATGAGTTCTGCAAAGATGACCGGAGAATACCCACATAGGAGAGAAAAGTTGCCAGAAATGGCAACGCGCAACCAAAAGCTGCCAAAAACAGGCTGTACGGAAAATAAGCTCTTTGAGCTTCCTCTCCAGATGCAGTCACACATTCTGTATTGTTCGTTGTGCTGTCTATAGCAGTAGTGGCAAATTTCAAAACCGGAGAGCAAATTGCGCCATTTACCACCCACACCACGAGACTTGCTATGTAAGCATGTTTGAGTTCAGAGTACCTGTGCGTGTAGAAAGGATGCGCTATGGCCAGGTAGCGGGTGACGCTGATACAGGCAATGAAAAACATGCTCCCGTACAAGTTGCAGGTGAATACGAAGCGATGTAGTTTGCAAAGTACCAGTCCGAAGACCCAGTGTTTCTTGTTGAAGTAGTAGTAGGCCAGTAGCGAGAGAGACGCGGCGTAGAGGAGGTCGCTCACTGCGAGGTTCACAGAGAACACCAGCCCTGCGTGTCTTTCATGCCTGCTTCGAGTCAGCATTAACCACAGACCCACGGAGCTGCCGGCTAAAGCTACGAGACATTCAACACTGTAAACTGGGGCCAAAAGCCACATTTGAATACTGTCGAAATCAACGTCAGAATTATTATTCATTCGTTAAAGTATTCTTCGTTAAAGTATGTGAATAGAAAAGTATAAGACTTTCAGTCAGTAGGCCCTTCTTGAGGAATAAATCCAACAGAACGGGGACTCAAACGCCATAGTCTGTTCGTCTGTGTGAACACCTGAAATTTGCATCAAATATACCTGACATGAGGCTGTCTGATTGGCGAACCTGACAAAACTGTTGTCCGGAGGTGGGGTGGGTGGAGTATTGGAAGCAATTAGAGCCACTAATATCCTGAAAAGCATCGCTGCAGCCACCGCAGTAAGGCTGGCTTCATATTCCCCAGTAGGTTCGCAAGTTACAAAGTCATTCAACAGACAAAACAATAAATTCCCCCTTTTTAAAGTGTTTCCGCCGACTGTGAGCTTTAAAATGTAACAGAAGCATTTAACGTTGCGGATGGAAAGGATTTTTGAAAATATTTATTTTACTTAGTGTGGTACGTGTGGTAGCAATGTAAACGTCATCAGCCCATCTATAGCTTTTTTTTTTTTTTTTAATCTCACTGCGGCAGTCACATAGCTTTCTGAGTGTTCATATTTTTAATAATGAAAAAAGACTGGATTTACATGTTCATTATTTATTTTAATTCACCTGTAGCATTTCCTATGCACTTAGAGTGAAGACAGCTAGCCACCTATGATTTGCTGCTCAAGCTGACTGGCTGGACAGCTTGCTACACACAAAAATCAACTGCACCAGTGCCCCCCCCAGGACCTTGGGTCCTCTTAATAAGACATCAGCTCCCCTGAAAACATGATGTGCAAAATTTTTTTTGGGGGGGGGGAGCTCTAAAAATTGACAATATGCTATTTTTGCCATGCATTTCTATTTTTCTGTATCTTCATCATCATGAATTGTGCGTAAAATTAGGTTTTTATTGATTCTTGATTCATGTGGATACCCATGTGTAGATGTGATGTTGTCAGTAACTGGTTTATATCAGTTGTAATATAATATCAGATGTGCCGACATAAAGCGGGTGGGCCTCTCTTTAAGGCACCCCCACCCCACCCCACCCCACCCCACCCCAAAGCTATGGTTTCTTCACATCTTGCTCATACAAATGATCTGTACGTGTGACCCCAGGTCCGAGCATCGATACCACAGATCTAAGTCTTATTCACAAGGTGTTGCTTTATTACAGGATGGAACACTATTGCAGAAAACCTGCAGAATTCACATCAGAAATACTGAAAAAAGGACAGGCATACTGGAATTAAATACAGTTGCTATTTTGCAGTTTATTAGTTCTCGTGACTATTCAAGACTTCCCGAAGCACAGCTATTGAGGTAAGTATAGTCTAACTGCAATGTTTCTGCTCTGGCCTGGCAGCAGAGAAACAGACTGCAGTCTGCCTGCTATCATTGCATCGGATGTTTCCTGCTAGCACAGAAAGGATGTGAAAAAGCGGAACTGAAAAAGGTCAGCTCTAAATAAAAAAAAAAAAAAAAACTCTTGCCTCTTGCCTCTTGCTGAAATCAGACACAACATTCCATTTTCAGCAACAGATCTGTCGAGCACCCAGCAAGAGGAAAAAACTCGCCGGAGGGGTTCGCCCAGTGCTCGCCTGGTCGTTTCACACACTCATAGGGACCCCCAAACCGGTAAGCCTCTCTGTGAGGCCCAGCCTTCAGTGTAAGTAGTCTTATAGGTGGCGTGAGTGTGCCCATGTGTGCATTGCTTGCTTATGTGGGTGTGTTTCGAAATACTTGTTGATTGCTGCATTGTCAACTGCTGATAACAGATAGGGGGGAACTGGTACTACAGATTAAAATGCTGATACAAAGTGACAAATTTGAATAATTTGAATCTGTCAACTTTTTGTGACAGGAGGGCAGCATCGTGCCAGACAGGACAGGATTAGAATATATTTCCAGTGACAGGACAGTCAGCTGTGATGTGCTTATAGACTGTAGATAAGAACAGTTACTGAAACATTACACTCACATGGTGAATCACTGGATTCTCTGCATTCCATGACGCTTGTGACATCATAATGATGTGATGTCTTAATGTTGTAATGCCCTTTAATTTGGCCTTTTTTGTGTCATTGCAGTGTCAATTGCTTTTATCAGTATTGTGCAATTTTCCTTCTTGTTTTCTTGCAATGTCTTGGGTGCTCTGAATGGCTAACAGTTATATAGCATTTGACTGCTTCTAATACATGCGTGACCTATGGATGATGATCATTTTGTTTAAATAAGTAGCAAAAATACTTTTTAGTGCTGGAAAGCTGTGGGTCTGATCTGGAATGCAGGTTCAATATGCAGCCTGTCAGTCACACTCTTTCACTCTTGCTTTGCGCTGTTCATTTTCATACATTCACTCCCACTCTTCTGTTCATTGACTGGCTCACTCTCATTCTTCCTGTCAGTCTCCCTTTCACTCCTGCTCTCAGTAATACTCTCTTTCTATCTTTCTCTCTCTTTCTGAAACCCTTTTCAGAAACGCTTTGTGTGAGAAGAGATGGAGACGGCAGGTGATCACAGGAAGGAGTTCCAGGCACTGTTCCTGCCGCCGGTGTTTGGGGTGGAGCTGTGTGTGGCATTGCTAGGGAATGTGGCAGCCCTGTGGCTGATGGGAACTCGCGAGCGGCGGCGAAACTGGCACACGGGCCTGGTGTTCTCCTGCAACCTGGCGGTCAGCGACCTGCTGTACGCCCTCACCCTGCCCTTGCTGGTGCTCTACTACGCCGGCGGGAAGCACTGGCGCTTCGGCACGGCCGCCTGCACGGCCGAGCGCTTCCTCTTCACCTGCAACCTGTACGGCAGCATACTCTTCGTCACCTGCATCAGCATCAACCGTTACGTGGCCATAGTGCATCCCTTCTTCACCCGGAACCACGTCCAGCCCAAACACGCGGTCGCGGTCAGCATCCTGGTCTGGGTGGTGGTGGTCGCCATGTCCTCGCCGGTGCTGAGGTTCGCCGGGGAGTGCCGGCAGCAGAACACCACCGCTAAAGCTAACGCTAGCATTGAGTGTGTCTCGGCCTGCGAGGCGCCGGATCAGTGGCCCCACCTCGTGTACAGTGTGTCCCTGGCGGCCGTGGGCTGCATGCTGCCCTTCCTGGTCACCTTGGCCTCCTACGCCGGCCTCTTCCGCGTGGTGTGGAGGAACGAGAACATCACGGCGCTGGAGAAGAGGAAAGTGGCGCTGATGGTGGGCTCAGTGGTCGTCCTGTATGCCATCTCCTTCGTGCCCTACCACGTGCTGAAGAACTATCACTACTACCTGAAGCTGTACGACAAGGGAACAGCCCCCGTGTACAGGGCCTACCAGGTGACCAAGGGCCTGGTGACGCTAAACATGTGCATTCACCCCTTGCTGTACATGTCTCTGTTTGACAGCATTAGGATGCTCTGTTGTGCAGGGGCAGAGGGGGGCGCTA
Source organism: Albula goreensis (assembly GCA_022829145.1). Classification (NCBI taxonomy): domain Eukaryota; kingdom Metazoa; phylum Chordata; class Actinopteri; order Albuliformes; family Albulidae; genus Albula; species Albula goreensis. The sequence goes on along the minus strand of CM040759.1, from coordinate 3,221,769 downwards.
CCTACCCCGATGGACGTAGGTAGTACACCTGGGGAGGAGGAAGAAAATGGGGGTCTTGCTTTCCCCCACTCTACCCTTCCTTTCGTTCACTCTCATTCTTACACTCCCTCACCAGCAGCCACTCTTACTCTTTCCTATTCCCCCCCACTCCAGAGGTGCACAACTCCAGCTTCAGAAAGTAAAAGTCCTGCCATGTATTTGTTCTGCCCATTCAATAAAACCAGGTAATTTCACTAATTATCTCATCTACCAGGCTGAAGAGCTGTGCAGATTAGAATCAGCTGGTTTAGTGCATTGGACAGAACAAATACATGGTAGGACTTTTTCTGTATGAAGCCGGAGTTGTCCACCTCTGTCCACTCCCTCTCTCATTCCTTCATTCTGAGGTCACAGACTCTTTGCTAACTGAACTCTTCGGGTGCTAACTGCTAACTGAACCACTGGGTCTACAGATTACTGGATTCCATACTCGTCTTACCTCGCAGAATTTTTGAATGCAACCCCAAGGCTCTGTGAGCATTTTCTGCCCTCCAAAGATAGTCTCTACTCAACGCCAGCACTTTACAAAACAGCCGTAGCACCCGCTCTTACCAGGGGCTGTAACTCCAGCTCTTACCGGCAGTGCCAGGGCCATTCCTGGTTTTCCCTCCACCCGAGTTCTCTATTACAGTTTGAGGTGTTACAAAGTGCCTGGGCCTGAATAATAACTGGTGAAACACCTCCTCCAACTAATTAATATTTATGATTTTTTTTTTTTAAATCCTTGAGCAAGACCAGAAATGGACCCAGCACTCCAGGACCTGGATTGCCTACCTCTACTCTGTACTGTTATGTTTTAGAAGTATTGGTAGCATTGATTATTTTGGCATTCCGAATACTTTCCAACAATAAAAGAGGTAATCCTACAGATAACAGAAATCTTTGTTGTAAATTGTTTTAGAGTCACTGGTATTATGGTTTATTATTTCTGTTATAAATGTTGACTTATTGTTACCTTGTTGTTTTGCTTGGAAAAAAGTTGTGTTCATTAAAGTGCATTATTATTATTAATATCAATAATAATAGTGTGTGCATGTGTGTGTGTGTGTGCGTTGCATGACAATACATTCAGCATTACTCCATGTGTCATGAAAGGCATGCCATGCTGGTGTAAGGTCTGTGGAGGGAAGTAAACACAGGGTCTAGCTTTTTGGACTTTGTACACAAGCCTCTAAAGGACAGCCATTTGTGTCGTGGCCGCAAACAATGGTCTGCTGTCTTTCAATTTTCATACACATATTTTGATCCTAATCTCTTGGTGAGTCATTCTTGGAGATGAGGTCTATTTCAGTGGTCCAGCCTCGTTGCTCAATGTTTGAAATACAGCATATTGACCTGTGTCACCACTGACGTGTGCATGACCAAATATTGTGACATCATTGGCACAAGAGCACCATGTGACAGTGAGACAACTGCAAGGTTTCACTTAAAAGAACAGCAAGATGATCTTTGACCCATTCCCCCACTAATCACTCAAAAAATATTATTTTCTATCACAGCATCCAAAGTTTGGACTGATCTAATTATGTTTATCACATGCACATAAGCTGCACAGTGAAACTTATTTTTCAAATTATTTACTGTCATCATTGTAATTCAGTGACTGAAGTGACTGGTGTATGTGAAACATTGTTTCACTGAGCAGAATTTATATCTCATAGCTGAGACCGGATGTTATTTACTTCCTCTGTGGCGAATAGCGGTATAATTGGGTGGAGTAAATCTATACACTTTCATTCAACAAAGACAAGCAGTCACAGAGTTATGCAGGCTAGTGAACCTCAGATCCACATGTCTGTGTCGAATTGCAGGCAGCAAACATGAAAAACAAGAGTTTCAATATCACCAGAAAAATAAACACACAGAAAGGTAGGTTGTGTTGTGTTGACCAACAGGTGTCGAGAAGCCGTCGTCATCATCGTAACATTTTGCTTCATGTTTCTTGTTTGGCTCATATAGAAACCTGTGAAAGTAAGCTTTTTCATACTAATGTAAAATTAGATTTTGTGTATATGGTGCATCAGAAAATGGATTTTCTTTTATTACCTGAGAGATATGCTTTTTTATTTAGAAGTTTGTTTAATTATCAGTTAAATTGGACACACTTAATGATCTGTAAAATAACATTATTAGTACATAACAGAGTGTCTCTTTATTATAATGTTTGCCTGAACTCAAGTCAAGTTTGTTCTCAGGTGAAGTATAAGGTAAGAATATAGTATACATGCAACATACTAAACTGTATTCATAAACTCAATAACTACATATCTCTCGATCATGAATGGAACACATTCCAGTTTAATATGTTACACTGTAAAAAAAAAAAAAAAAAAAAAAAAGGTTACTGCTGCCCCTGACGTTTTCACTGTTTTTTTTATAATATATAATTGTAAAAACGTAAGAAAGAAATGCAAAAAAAGGTTTAGTTTTATAATTACTGTTGTTGATGTTGCAATACTCGTGGAAAGTATGGGCGTTAGCTCTGTCAAATACACGCAATACTCCACCCCTTCGGACCTTCCGCTGAGCATGAAATACCTGCCTCGAAAGTTTTCATCAACAAACGGACCTGAGTCGGAGCCCCCATAAGTTGGATTGATTCACGAATTGTTTATTTATTTTTTTATTTTATTTATTTATTATTTTTTTGTCTTTGACGCGTCAGTGATTTCAAACCGGGAAAACGATACACTGTGTATCCTATTGCTGTCTTAACATTCAGATAGTATAGCCTACGTTATATATTTTTACATTCACATATTTAAGAGGCAATTTCAATTTTTTCGTTTGAGAAAAAAAAATATCTTTTTCTGGCAATGTCAAACAGTTCTGAAACTGATTTTTATGTGGTTGAAATTTGGGTTTTAGCCCCAGTTTACAGTGTTGAATGTCTCGTAGCTTTAGCCGGCAGCTCCGTGGGTCTGTGGTTAATGCTGACTCGAAGCAGGCATGAAAGACACGCAGGGCTGGTGTTCTCTGTGAACCTCGCAGTGAGCGACCTCCTCTACGCCGCGTCTCTCTCGCTACTGGCCTACTACTACTTCAACAAGAAACTCTGGGTCTTCGGTCTGGTACTTTGCAAACTACATCGCTTCGTATTCACCTGCAACTTGTACGGGAGCATGTTTTTCATTGCCTGTATCAGCGTCACCCGCTACCTGGCCATAGCGCATCCTTTCTACACGCACAGGTACTCTGAACTCAAACATGCTTACATAGCAAGTCTCGTGGTGTGGGTGGTAAATGGCGCAATTTGCTCTCCGGTTTTGAAATTTGCCACTACTGCTATAGACAGCACAACGAACAACACAGAATGTGTGACTGCATCTGGAGAGGAAGTTCAAAGAGCTTATTTTCCGTACAGCCTGTTTTTGGCAGCTTTTGGTTGCGCGTTGCCATTTCTGGCAACTTTTCTCTCCTATGTGGGTATTCTCCGGTCATCTTTGCAGAACTCATCGCTCACGGATTCGGAGAAAAAGAAGCTGATTCGGCTCGCTGCAGTGGTGGTAGTAATGTACACGGTTTCCTTCATTCCCTACCACGTGCTCCGGAACCTGAACTGGCACCTGAAGCTCAACCCTGAAACTGCCTTCAACAGGCCCGTGTACTGGTCCTACCAGGTCACCAAAGCCCTGGTCGCGCTGAACCCTGCCTGCATCCGCTGCTTTACGCGGCGCTGCTGGACAGCGTCAGGAGATTGTGCGGAGGATCAGTCAGGTCGGAGTGACACACCAGTGACATTCTACGCGCATGAGTTCCCGTTTCAGTTGCCTGTTTCTTCTGTCGGGGTTCTTGCTTGCGTGTCATACTTCATGCAACATTTTGGTTGTATTATAGCTGTGTTGTTAAAATAATCAAATCGCAGTAGGAAATTAGACAAATTAAGGCAGAACATGTTTTTAAACGATGCTATGTAAAATGAACATCCTTCAAAGCAAGTGAAAAAAACTGTAAAGATGACATTGTTCCAGTTGTTCCACTAAATGCTTCTGATGGTTTCTTAAAGGTTAGGGATGTATTTTACTGGAATAGTTTGGTTTCTCGAATAAGGCATGGTTAAATCCAAACACATCATTTGCTATTATCTATTATTTTGTTTATTATTTGTTAATGTGTGTCATCACATAGGGCCTAATTTGTCAAGCATTTACACACTTGTCAATTTAGTCTCAGTGAAAATTAAACAAGTGAAATTTGTGTTTTCAAATTTAAAATGTAACCTTTAAAAAAAGTACATTTGCAATTGGAATTTATTCATGGTTGCATGGAATTAAAGCTGGCGTGGAGTTACCGCACAAAAGTGCTAAGAAAAGCTTTACTCCAACAGCCAGGGGCTCCAATACCTCCTTAATTCTCCTGTTGTGTTTGTTTCATGTTTACTAGTTTTGTGTTCCAGGTCCAAAATGACTACCCCATTATAGCTGATTATTAACCCATAATAATACATATATTATCACCTAATTTTGTGTTAGACCTTTTTATCCACTTAAGTTCTTGTAAACATGACAAGTTTTGAACTTCTATTTACTATTTATGGCCTGTTGGCCTCATTGACCTAAGCTCATACCACTCATTTTTAGTAAAAAAAAATGTATGGATTATTTTTAATATAACAAATACTCAGATGGAACATATTGCGCTATTTATCGCACACTATTTTTTACTTTTATTTTATGAGTAAAGAAAGGACATAGGCCTAAAACTCAGAGGTGGACAACTCTGGCTTCTGTGATTTACAAAGCCGTCAGCATCACCAATCTCCTTCACAGCTGCGAAGTCTGGGTCACATACAGCCACCATGTAAGGTTTCTGGAGCAGTTCCATGTAAGGAGTCTGCAGCGAATCAGGGGTCACGTGGGGTGACTGCGTACCCCATGCTGAGATTCTCGCTAGAACAGACCGCAAGAGCACAGAGGCCACGGTCACTGAACGCCAACTGCGCTGGCTTGGGCATGTCATCAAGGTGCCTCAAGAACACCTGCCACATAAAGTTCTGTATGGACAGCTTCATCCTGACATCATCGGGTGGTCAGAAGAAGCGATACAAAGACCAGCCAAAAACATCGCTGAAGAAACACTGCATCGACCCCTTAAGACTGGAGCAAGCTGCCATCAACCGTTCTAACTATACACAGGTATAGAACAGCTGGAAATGGAGTGGAATGTGAAAAAAACAACAGAAAAGACTAAGGGGACACAGCCACGCCCACACAGCCCCCACTAACTCAGACTTCATATGCCCAACCTGCAATAAAACCAGTGGATCAAGAATTTGACTCTACAGTCATCAAAGAACACACCGTTAACGAGGAGCGATGTCTTAATCGGACTCAATGGACTTCCAGTGCGTGTGTGTGTGTGTGTGTGTGTGTGTGTGTGTGCGTGCGTGTGTGTGTGTGTGTGTGTGTGTGTGCGTGTGTGCGTGTGTGTGTGTGCGTATGTGTGTGTGTGTGTGTGTGTGTGTGTGCGTGTGTGTGTGTGTGTGTGCGTGTGTGTGTGTGTGTGTGTGTGTGTGTGTGTGCGTGTGAGTGTGTGTGTGTGCGTGCGTGTGTGTGTGTGTGTGTGTGTGTGTGTGTGTGTGTGTGTGTGTGCGCGTGTGCGCTCAAACACACATGCATGTGGGGGTCTGGGAGAGGAAGTGTGTCCGTCTGATGAATGGGTATGTGCTTGAACTCTTTTTTATACACTAATTGTCGTCTCATCTATTCATTTCTAATAACTGGTCATTTTTGACCGGAAACTCCATAGGTGTGCAAAAGTTAAATAAAATGCTCAAGATTTAATGAAAATAATCAAAATGTTCAGTTGCCCTGTGTGGGCAAAGTCATGGAACTTTATGACAATCAGATGAAATGAACTACATTTTTCAGAGAGAAAACTTGTAAACCAGAACACCACAGGGGGGTTAAACAGGCTGCAGTTTGGTGTCTATTACATTACATATTTAATTTTATATATAACATAATTCAACAATATAATTCATATCAACAAAGTCTTCATTGATATGAATCACACAATTTAACAACAGCAGGTGTGGTGTTTGCGATGATCTATTTCATAGTGAAAGAGAGTTGAGCGAAAACTCTATCTAGCCAGCAACAGGATAGTGCGTTGATTTCCTGTGTGGTTACTAATGGTAACGGTATACCAGAATATGACAAGGTATGAATACTTAGCTCAACCCACAGGCCTACTGTTGAGCATGTTTTTGAACTCTGCAAGCACATGCTAATCTTAGCCCCTGCATCTCAGAGACATCATAACTGAGCCTGTATAGGGTACCTATTTGCATAGTAAACACACACAGGCCTGCTATCTTTGAATTTCCATGCACACCGTAGGCTCCTGGTTTGGAGACAGAGCTTTCAGCTGAATATTGCATGCACATTATACAGGACAGATTTACAACGGCTGTGAGAACTGCCCCACAGTCTCTACCCGTTTCCCTGCACAAGAGACATAATTAGCATGCTGCGCTAAGGACCAAGGACATTTATATTTTTTTTTAGCTATTTTATAGTATAAAGTTATTTTTATGCTAAAATTCATGATGCAGGTATTTTTTTGGGGATTTTTCCACTTTATTGGACAGTTACAGTAGGGAGGCAGACAGGAAATGCAGGAGAGGGAGAGAGAGAGAGAGAGGGAGAGAGGGGAGGACATGCAGCAAAGGGCCCAGGCCAGATTTGAGCCTGGGCCACTGTGGTAAGGCCTCAGCCTTATGTGGCATGCTCTCTACCGGATGAGCTGCCGCGGCATGCTGAGGGAATTTGCTTTTAGACATTCAGCAGTAACTCTGATCCAGAGTAAGTAACACTCCACAGGCTGCACACAGCCATATATTTACTGAAGCACTTCCAGCGAAGTTCCTTGCTTAAGGGTACAGCAGCGTTGCTTTGGTTGGGAATTGAACCTGCATGACCAGCCTCCTGACCACCACACTGCACCAGCTCTGCAGAGGTAAAGTTACACTCCATAGCAGACGCTCACATGTCCCAATCGCTGCCACATGCACATGTCCACCAACATTATATCTCACTTCTTTCAAGAAATCTAGTTTTTGTTGTTGTTGTTGTTGTTATTTTTCCATGAATAATCATTATGATCATGGGAGACAAGGTCCCGTGAAGTTGTACCTCACTGAGCTGAGGTGCAGCTCAGCAGCACTGTGCTGTTGCTGAGACCGGAGGTTGTGACTTCCGCTGTGGTTTTGTAGTGGGAAGCTCGCACGCTCAGGCCATGCAGTCTCACGGCTGCTATCGGCTCAAGCAGCAGACCAACTCTGCTACACTCTTATGGTTCCTGGTTTGTCCCACAGCAGGAAGGCTCTTCTTTGACATTGAGATCACTAATTTATTTGAAGTATTAGTATCTAATATTAAAAAAAGAAGAATCTTTAAGCGATCTCTATGGAAATGTATTGTGAGGATTTATATAAAGAACCCTTTAAAGATATTCGAAAAAAGATCCATCACAGCACATTAGAAACTGTTTCTTAAAGGAGAATGAAAGTTCAGTTGGTCAGAAAAAAATGACAAATGACTTTGGTATATATACAGGTCAGGCCCCTGCAGTGTCTGCTCTAACCTTCAGATGATTCCCATGGAAGAGAGTAAACATCCACTCAAAATCTTCGGACATTGCTACATGGCATGACTGTTGGGAGTTTTTGATTTGAAATTCAAAGTCAAACTCATTAGAGAAACCGCCGGCAAACACATTCATTCATTGACTCAGAAGGGCAAGCAAATACAAATAATACATATTCAAACATAAAATCAATAAAAAACGTAAACATGTCAGAATACGGCAATAGAATCTGAAGTATGTTTTGGCATGGCTGTACCTTTGTGTTGAGATGTGTTTGCGAAAGCAAAACATGGGTGTAACCACACACATACGCAAACCTTCTTTTGCGCTGTACAAGCAACAGATAGTACCTCCACCCAGTGTTGCTAGTGCTGAACTACAATTCTTTCACGTTCACGCTGTCCCGAATGTAAGAGTTGTAGTCTGCTGCCATCTAGTGGTAGAATCCAGCAATGACAACAAGCCAGGGCAGAGCCAATGATAAGGAAATAAGGCCGGTAAGTTCTCATTTGATACAACTGCCATTTAGAGTGCTGCGAAGGCTGCTGACTTGGACCATGTCAGAAATCAAAATGACCGTCGGAACTGAGCTTGATGACAAAAGGTATTCATACCTGAGAAGTTACAATAACATTGCAGCGCTCAAGGCAAACTGAACCTGAATACACCCATGTGATCATACAAAGTGGACGGAGGAGCTGTAATATGAAGCGTGATGTTTGATTGGTTTACAAACACCACTGCTGAGATGTAGCTCAGGATAGCAGGCAGGTCATCTTCATGTTCACAGACCTGGGTATAAAGCGCTTCAGCTGGATTTCCCTATCCCATTGCTGTGGTGTTGTCCCCTATGTTGGGGCTGGCTGGCACAAGTGCACAACTTGACTATAATCATGAATAAAATCATTTTAGGAATCATTTGTGAACATTAAAGTATCTGTTTTTTAGCTGGGATCTTAATCTTTCAGTTGGTACTGGCTAGACTATTTTAACATATGGCATGCCTGAGAAATATGACAGAGAGTGAAAAGTATTTTGGAGGGGGTAGTGAAGCTGGTGTAGGAGGGTTTGGTGGTTCTGGAGGGGGTAGTGAATTTTGTTCAGACTGGTTTGGTGGAGGCTTCTTTGGGTGTGGGGGATGGCCATGAAACCAGACATGAATACAATAACAGTAACAGCCAAAGAATAAATAAAATAAACACTAAATAAAATACAAAGTTTCACTTAAACTTCATTCTTGAGCATCATGTGGGGTGTGTTTTTTTTTTTTTGGCACTGTTTTGAGCTCGCTAGTACCATTCTGTCAGGATATCTCCTTGTAATCACCTGTTTCTAAAACTCTTCAAGCCCTCTTTGCTCTTTGCCTGAAAATGTAGCTTCATTTGTGTCAACAGTCTTGCAAAGGTCCTCATTAAGGTGAATGCTTTCAATGGAAACAAACACAAACTGTGCAAGAGATGCTTCTGGCTAAAGTCAACAGTCTATAAAACATGCAGAGAAACCGTACAATTGGTCAAGGGCAGAAGGGTGGTTTTATTTTATTTTATTTTCACGTAGTGCACTTCACACCAAGGTGTCCTAGGGCACTGGACAGTTAAAGTTCAAACTATAAACACAAGGCAAAATTCAGTTACATCTACATACCTTCAAGCACTGAAAAGATCAAAGACATTTATCTGTCTCCCATGCCTAGTCTCTCATCCTGACTTTATGATCTCATAGAGGCACCAACTGATACACAACATAGGAGCCTCAAATAGTACTAAATCCATTTAGATACAAGAATCACATCACTCTTCCAGTGAAATCACCTGAGACTGCAGGCATCTATATTTTGTAATGATCTCAGTCACAGTTCAGACTGGAACACTGAAGTCCTGGAGATGATGATTTACTCATGGTGTACTCTATTGTCTTTGTGATTGGCCGGCTATCTGGTCACATGGTTCATACGGTGGTTGGCTAGGTGTGCGGGGATTCCACAGCATACCTGTTTTCTCATCTTTTCCCCGATGATGCTGCAGGGCAGTCTTAGCATTCCTTATGTATTTTGTCAGGGTTAGTTACCTCCCTTATGTACGCTTGAATGAAGCAACAATAGTTTAAAACTATGGTGTAACAAAGTCATTAAATGAATTACAAGAATTTAGCAGGCTCTTATCCAGAATTATGCTCACATCTTATGATTCTAAATAAGTGCTACATGTTCAGACAGGCGGATATTTAACTGGAGCAATTCAGGGGTACTTGGCTATAATGTCATAGCAAGAGAGCAAAGGCAGTGCTGTGCCCCACTTGGGATACAAACCTGCAACCCCTGAGTTCCGAACCCAGCTCCCTCTCCACTAGGCCTGCAACACTCACCGTCCCAGAGGGCAGGGTTCTGTAGCTAAGGCGCCCTTAGCCAAGGACCTTAGAAGAGCAGATGGATAAGAGTAGAGCAGGGCCTAAACATAATGTGGGCAGGGTTTATGTCAGTGAAAAGCGTACAAGAGAATACAAGAAAAACAAGAGTGTTCCTGGAATAAAGTCTGCCTTCTTCCTCTTAGAGCTACATTCCCACAGACAAGGTAGAGAAACAAGAAAAGAAAGGATTACACCGATAAGATCTGGTTGTGTTGCACAGGGCACAAAGCACATTTTATTAAAAAAAAAAAAAAAAACTTTTCAAATGTTATGTCTACTTTCATGGATTTTTTTTATTGCAGTATGCACGCATGGATGTGAATGTATGAATCAATGTGAGTTGATTTTATGCATTCATTTTTAGTTTTATATTTATTTTAGTCAAATCAAATACAAAACAATAAATAACTTTTTATTACCTTTTGATTTAAGTTGGTCCCCTTAACAATATTTATAATAATATTTTGTTTACAGAATTATGTTTCATATTGCTTCTATAAATTGTTATGCAAACAAATTTTCATGAAAGTTTCACCAACGACACTTCAGTTAGCCATATGTATCCTCATTGCATATAATATAAGTAAGGTCAGTAGACAAATATAACATTAAAAGTGTAAGGTGTTCCCAAAGATGAAAACATTTCATCTTTGAAATGTTCAGGGCACAACTTTTTGCCATTTTATACAAATGCTTACTGAAACACCACAGCTTGTGTCAATGAACCTGTTTCAAAAGCACATATTTTAGCGAAGTATCTCTCTTATCCACATTCTGTACAGCAGGTAAGCACACTCAAGATTTCTCTCACAATCGCACAAAGACAAAGCAGTATCAGTGTCAGAAACATAATCTGCAGAAATGTGGCCCAACCAGGGCTGGAATATTTAAATAAAAGTGATCCAGTATGTTCATGTAAGGAAACGGAAGTCCCAGTCCAGGTGGCCTTAGGCCAAATCAGGTGTGTCACCAGCTGGCCTTAGGCCAAATCAGGTGTGTCACCAGCTGGCCTCATTCCAGGCAGCACGACCTATTAAAGTGTCAGCATCCCCAGGCTGGGGCAGAGAGGAGCAGCACCCTCACATCACAACGACATCACATCCTCCTACAGCCTGTTACCCTGGTAATCGACACACAGGTGGGTGAGAAGGGCTATCTGTTTATTTAAAAGCAGGTCTAAAAGGACTTCCATCTGTTATGTAGTGTAAGTGCACTGTTATTGCAGTTTACTGGTGCTGCTATGTTCACTATGAAACATATTCTGTATAATGTACAAATTATCTTCAATTTGAAGTTGTGCCTCCATAACTGTTGAAAGTATGTTTTATTTGCCTGTGTGTCCATTGCCTGTTGTTTAATTTTTAAATTTTTATTTAATTATTTTACTGATGCCACAATGTTACTATGAACATTTACCTCAAAACATCACCAAACATTTCAAAATATACAACATAAACAAATCTAAAGTGTGGTGTCTTTATCATGTGTAGATTTTGGAGTCTAACACCTAGCATGTCCTCTCTGTCTTTATAAGATCACTGCTGTGAGAGACCTGATTTTGTGAACAGTTTGGGCTGTTTGACATTCCAGCTCCAGAAACCCATATTTGATCTCTGTCACAATGGTAAGACTCTCACAAACATTCCATTCCTTTATGACCTCATAATACTCTGTGTATGATGTATGACACAGAGAAACAAGCTGACATAGGGCTGGGCAATATGACAGAAAATCTATATCACAATAACTATCTGGGCAATATGATAGAAATCTATATCAGAATAATTATCTGAGCTGTTCATAGCATTGATTAAGCACACATTGAGTGCATCATTATTCATAAGGTTCTTTTTGTATTCTGAATATTGAAGTTATCATATCATGATACATACAAGACTTAAATAAACCTAAAATATTCTATTTTTGCTTGATAAGCTAGCATAAATATTTCAGAACTCATTTTGAGAGGTCAATGGTGCACATTATGCTCCGTAATCTGAAATTCAGAAGTCACATCTTGTTATAAGATGACAGTGGTGATGCCAGCAGTGAATGCCCACATTCAAAGGGTGACAACCTACCATTTGAATGGGTTTAGGATGCATTATGTGAAAAAAGATGTTTCAGAATTTTTGACAGCATTGTTGCTCAACCAGTTACCAGTTGGAAATTTTGCTAAACCATTTTACTTGGTTAAATCCACATTGTTTTGTGTTCATGTGAGGCTCTAGTTTGAATAATGACTCCCCCTCTCAACAAAGAGCGTTGGTACAGTCAGGGGGCGTGGTTGACTCCCCCTCTCAGCATAGAGCGTTGGTACAGACAGGGGTGTGGCTGACTCCCCCTCTTGCAGTGAGTATTGGTACAGCCAGGGGGTGTGGCTGAGTCCCCCTCTCAGCAGAGAGTGTTGGTACAGTCAGAGGAGTATCTCAGACTATTTTACTTAAACTCAGTCAGTGAGCTTGCTGTTGCTAACATCTGTGGGTTAACTTTGTTCCAACACAGTCTCAGTGTTCTTCTCTCCTGTTGCCCAGGTCTTCATGCTCCTGTTTCTGCTACTTCCTGTGGCAGCCCTCTCACTTCCTGTTAAGCAGAAGTTCCTTCCTGTGGACTGTGAGGATATCTATAATAACGGCTCCATACACAGTGGGGTGTACACCATCTTCCCTGCAGGACACACCTCTCCTGTCCAGGTGTACTGTGACATGGGGTGTGAGGATGGTGATGACAATGATGGCGGAAAGTGGACGGTGAGTAACATTACCTGTCAAATAAACTCACCTGGTGATGGCTGAGCCTGTGTGGCACCTTTGTGGATGCCATGATGATGATGATGATGATGATGGTGATGGTGATGATGGTGATGATGATGATGATGATGATGATGATGATGATGATGATGATGATGATGATGATAATGGTGATGATGATGATGATGATGGTGATGATGATGATGATGATGATGATGGGTGATGGTGATGATGGTGATGATGATGATGATGATGATGGTGATGATGATGATGGTGATGGTGATGATGATGATGATGATGATGATGATGATGGTGATGATGATGATGATGATGATGGTAATGATGATGATGGTGATGATGATGATGATGGTGATGATGATGATGATGATGATGATGATGATGATGATGATGATGGTGAGGATGGTGATGATGATGATGATGATGATGATGATGATGGTGATGATGATGGTGATGATGATGATGGTGATGGTGATGGTGATGGTGATGATGATGATGATGATGATGATGATGATGATGATGATGATGATGATGGTGATGATGATGATGATGATGATGATGGTGATGGTGGTGATGATGATGATGATGATGATGATGATGATGATGGTGATGATGATGGTGGTGATGGTGATGATGATGGTGATGGTGATGATGATGATGATGATGATGATGATGGTGATGTGATGATGATGGTGATGATGATGATGATGATGGTGATGATGATGATGATGATGATGGTGGTGGTTATTGATGGTGACATTGTTAAGACACGCTGGTGAATGTATCTGTGTCTCTCAGGTGATTCAGAGGAGAATGGACGGCACTGTCAACTTCTACAGACCCTGGGATCAGTACAAGAGTGGCTTCGGAAATCCAGCTGGAGAGTACTGGCTGGGTAAGACATTTCCATTCCCACAATGCACTGGGTACATTTTGAGAGGTACTAGCTGGGCCATACTGGACTGGTACAACTGTGTTGTTGACCACCTGCAGGGCTGGAGAACATCTTCCTCCTTACCTGGACTAAGAAGTATGAGCTGAGGGTGGACATGGAGGACTTTGAAAGAGGAAACGTCCACGCGCAGTACTCCTCCTTCTCAATCGACCCCGAATCAGAGGGATACAAGCTACACATTAGCAGCTACATAGATGGAGGAGCAGGTGGGTAGTGCCCCAGCCAGAGTGGGGGTCTCTATGAATCCTGCCAAGGGTGGGCAAAGGGGAAAAGGGGTCACACAGTTACGATTTCGTACTGGAATTCTTTTTTTACTTCCTATAACACCTTGCCGCCCATTGTGTACACTGCAATAAATGATTGTTTACAGAGTATTTCAGTTGTTTCCCATTGTAACATTGTGTCATTTGTATTTCTGTGTATATTCCCTTGTTCTTCTGATATTTAGGGGACTCTCTGGCCTATCACAATGAGAAGAAGTTTTCTACCTTCGACAATGACCAGGACTCCTCTGGTAGTAACTGTGCATTGATTTACCAGGGAGGGTTTTGGTTTTACAACTGTCTTTACGCAAATCCAAATGGCTTGTACAAATGGGGTCAAACAAGCGGCTCCCCCGCCTACACTGGTGTCATCTGGAATACCTGGAAGGGCTACTACTACTCCCTGAAATCCATCACCATGAAGATCAGACCCCTGTCTCTGGAACGTCTGGAGGCTTAAAGGATTTTGTATATCAAAGCACAGCACTGTTCTTTCACGATGTATCTCCATTTAAAAGCAAGAACTGTCATAGCTACTCTTTAAATAGAGTACTTCTCCTTGTACCAAAGTAATGTTTCAATAAGGGTATCTTCTTGTCCTCTTCTGTGTAAGGAATCTTCTCCTCTGCCATAAATATTTATATAAATATTTATATGTGTTCGACTTCCTGGTTAATCAGCTCCCAGGGTAAGGCCGTAAACTTCACCCCCTTTTCTCCTGGAGGAGTGGAGACGAGTGGTGGAGAGGAGAGATGAAGAAGAGGAGGAAATGAGAACTGGGGCAGCGTATTTTTTTCTCTGTCATCAAATTCAGTGTTTACTGTAATAAAAGTTGACTGATGTCAAGCATGTAATAAACTTTGTGTAGTTCTAATTCATGGTCTGTCCATTTCATTCTATAAAAAATGAATGTCAATTACACCCACATCTGTTCTCCTCCACTGTTCACACAAAATATACATGAAGAAAATTTGATAGACCTACTGCCACCATACAAGCACAATTATTAAGTTAGCTAATTATCATTTAGCAATGTTATAGCCACTGTTTCTCCAAAATTGAAACTAATTCATGTGTGTATCATGTGACAGTTGCAGCCAGCTACTACATGCTGTACTGGCACTTCTGTCTGTGGGTCAGAAGACGGTTGGGTGGGAGCACAATGATGTTATGTGAAAAGACTTAGGTGCTAGGCTACAGTGACATGTCCTGCAGTTAAGAACGCTTTGGGGTGTTTTAAGCTTCTCTCATCTGCTCCAATACTGGGACACCAGGGGTGATGCCTTAAGCATCTGATTGTTGATCATGATAGGCACAAGGAGGGAGCGGAGGAGTGAATTTCATTTTCTTTATTTGGCCATGCATGGCTATAACACAGGCAAGCCTGTGATGTATGCAAATGGGGCCTTCGCAAATACACTCGCTCGTAACACATAGCACCATGATAGGCCCAGGTCATCCAGGAGAGGGGTCCGGCACCATCAGTGTGTAGGCTCATTCTGCTGCGCAGCATCAGTGTGTAGGATCATTCTGCTGCGCAGCATCAGTGTGTAGGATCATTCTGCTGTGCAGCATCAGTGTGTAGGATCATTCTGCTGCGCATCATCAGTGTGTAGGCTCATTCTGCTGTGCAACATCAGTGTGTAGGCTCATTCTGCTGTGCAACATCAGTGTGTAGGCTCATTGTGCTGTGCAGCATCAGTGTGTAGGCTCATTCTGCTGTGCAACATCAGTGTGTAGGCTCATTCTGCTGCGCATCATCAGTGTGTAGGCTCATTCTGCTGTGCAACATCAGTGTGTAGGCTCATTGTGCTGCGCAGCATCAGTGTGTAGGCTCATTCTGCTGTGCAACATCAGTGTGTAGGCTCATTGTGCTGTGCAGCATCAGTGTGTAGGCTCATTCTGCTGTGCAACATCAGTGTGTAGGCTCATTGTGCTGTGCAGCATCAGTGTGTAGGATCATTCTGCTCTGCAGCATCAGTGTGTAGGCTCATTCTGCTCTGCAGCATCAGTGTGTAGGATCATTGTCCTGCGCAGCATCAGTGTGTAGGATCATTCTGCTGTGCCAGAGGTAGGCGCCTGTGTCCGTGTTGCCATAGAGCAGGTATGGGGAATTCTTAAGCCTGGGGACATTCAGGTTTCTGCCTCCATAAATTACCCTGGCTTAGTTAACTCATGAGTTCCGCATACACCACGGATCCGTCACTCATAGATCATACTGTCACTCTCACACACAAAAGCAGAGCTGTCAGTCCACTGCCATTCCCGGGTCCCTGCAGAAATGAAGCTAGACTTTCTAGTCATGCAAACGGTTGGCCTAATTACACAGTTAAGAGCAAAGGTTGGCATGAATCCCGGGGGCTTCATTACGGGAACACAGCCTTTTTTGGATTTCCATTTCCTTGTGCATTTTTTAACTGACATGAACAATAACAGCGCTTAGGCTACGCCTCATTCTGTCAGCTTTACCGAGGCCCTTCAGTGGCCATGCTGAAGCACCTTTTACCAGCTAAG
Source organism: Albula goreensis (assembly GCA_022829145.1). Classification (NCBI taxonomy): domain Eukaryota; kingdom Metazoa; phylum Chordata; class Actinopteri; order Albuliformes; family Albulidae; genus Albula; species Albula goreensis. The sequence goes on along the minus strand of CM040759.1, from coordinate 3,205,234 downwards.
ATTAAAAATTCTCTGCCTTTGGATGGTTCACCTAGTAAAAACGCATGTTCACAGTGCAACTGTGTGTTCAGCAGTCTGCTGTTTGAGTCCCAGCTACACCATCACTGCATACAGCCAGAGGTCCATTATGGAGAGACAACAAGTTTGCTCAGCCTTCCCAAGGGATAGAGGGTCAGTCAAAACCAGAAGCCAAGAGTAACTGCTGAAGAGTTTATTGAGAAACTGATGCTTATAAACAGAGAGTGATGCTGGTGAGCTCAACCACAGAATGAGACACATGCGAAAGTCATTACAACATTAAACTACACTTTCAGAAAACACGGGCTCCATAAGGGTTCTTTGTTTGTTCTGCAGGGGAACCCTAAAAGGCTCTTCTTTCATATCAATATTGCTCAAAGGTTCTGAGTTGAACCTAATTCTGAGTGTTATGTAAAGAACCCTCAAAGATATCAGGATCGAAGATCAACCTTTCAGAGTGAAACATGAAGAAACATTAAAGGAGCTCGAGATACCTCTCCTAAGAGCGTACGCAAAACCAAGACAAGGAAAGTGTCAAACTTGTAGGATCCATGAGTGTCATAGGTGTGTTTCCCCCCTGCAGTATACTCACATATCATGTAATCACCCAGCACTTACTGTCGTAATTAACTACTAAGTTACTGATGTTAATTTTAATAATTAAAGCACTACCCTTATGTAACATTATGTAAAGGTAAGCTCCAAAAATCCCAAAATCATAACTCTTTGTAAAATAAACATAACTTATGACTCAATTCAGATTCACAGATAAAGTGCATATTTATGTAGATAAATGATTTGTTAGTAAACACACAAAGACCCAAAACAGCTTCCCATCTCCCTGAAGGTTGTCTTATAATAGATAGTCTCACAAACAAACAGATGTCCATGGGGTTTAACCCCTCTCAGCTACATTATATAAATGATATATCAGAAGATAAATTTAAGTGGAAAAATCCCTTTCCCATACTGTTAGAAAAATTGGATTCTGAAAATCTAATCTACTTTTACCATTGATGAACAGTTTTTCCATTCACCTGAGTTTACTTAGATTCCCTTTTTTTACTGTAAAAGAGACTGAGCTGGGAGCGCTCTGGTTGTACAGTCTGTCCTCACTGATGACGCACAGAGAGGTGGGCACTATGGCACAGACAATAAAAAAGAACATTAAAAACGTAATATATTCATTAAAAAAACAAGATGAACTGGCAAGATCTGTATCTGAATTGAATTCTGTTCCTTTTATGAGATCAGGAAAATGGTGTGATTTTTCCTCAAATGTTGCTGCCACTCATTGGTGGCAAAAGCCCAAAATTCACTGGTAATTTTTGGGAGTTTTTTGTCTTCATTGAAATTTTGGTTGAACCAGATATTCATATTCCTATACGTTACCATATTTTACCATGGTGTATGGAGTTTTTTTAAAAGAAAACATATGGGCTGTTGCCCATTTTTAAGCGTTTGTGAACATTAGCTATTTCAGAACAAAAGTGAGCGAGCCCAGTGCTGCATGAATGTTCTAGAATCCAGGCAGACAGGCTGAAGCTGGATTGGTCACGATATGAAAGGTTTTCTTTCTTCACCACACATTTTATTTGCTGCAGTGGTATTTCACTTTTGTTTTCATATAATATTTAGATAGACTGTTCGGTTACTTTGTACGGATCTGATTTGACTAAATCTTTCACTAGATTGCTCAAATACACTCAACCAGTTTACAACAACATTTAAAGTTGCTGTTACAGAAAACAGTCCCCAAATTGAATTTTTTTATTCTCTGAATGTTCACTTGTCAAACATGTTTCATTGTCTTCTGAGACTCAGGAATGGACAGAAAGTGGGAGAACACGAGACAGGAAGTTGCCAGCCAGAGACAGGAAGTGGGTGTGTCAATATAAGAAGTTGTTGTGTCAGAGACAGGAGGGGCCCTCTACGCCTCCAAATGTTCCAGAGAAGGTGGCCTGATCTTCATAGTGATGGATTTCAGGGAGTAGTGGAAGCCCTTCCAGGTCTCCCAAATAACACCAATGTTCCAGGATGTTGGACCCCATGTGTACAAGCCATTTGGATTTGTTTGACTGCAGTGTCTGAACCAAAATCCTCCATGATAAGTCTTAGCACAGTTACTGCCAGATAGGTCCTGGTCGTTGTCGAAGGTAGAAAACTTCATTCCATTTTGGTGGGACAGAGAGTTTCCTGAATGTCAGAAAAGCAAAGGAAAAGTGTCACACAGTAACACGATAATGTTTTAACACGATTACGTGACAGTGCTAAAATATAGAAAATATACAGCTTGATTATTAGGAAAATTATTTCATGTTGAGAATATTATGCTTTCTAATTTCATGAAGATGTAAACAGATTTCTCCAACAAACTGGTTAGTGAGATCGAAATTTCATTGAATGCTTAGCTCCTTATTTGATATGTGTTTATAATTGTGTCCTTAAATGGTAATAGATATCAATTGGTCTGGGTCCATCAGAGGTTAATAGCTTATGGATGCTTTATAAAGGTAAGGTTATTACAAAGGTATTACAAAATGTGACCGAAAGGGTGACAGTACCATCACAGGAGGTCAAGAAAGACTACAGTTTGAGAATATGTCAAGGTAGAAGTGCAGTGCAGAAGGTAAGGAAGAGTAACAGTGTTTTACTTCCACAGGATGTGAAGGATGGTGAATCAGGATGAGAAAGACTTCCAGAATGAAATTGGAATTGTGAGACCCTTCTGCCCTTCGCCCACCCTTGGCAGGATTCATAGAGACCCCCACTCTGGCTGGGGCACTACCCACCTGCTCCTCCATCAATGTAGCCACTAACACGCAGCCTATATCCCTCTGATTCGGGGTCGATTGAGAAGGAGGAGTACTGCGCTTGGACTTTTCCAGTTTCAAAGTCCTCCATGTCCACCCTCAGCTCATACTTCTTAGTCCAGGTAAGGAGGAAGATGTTCTCCAGCCCTGCAGGTGGTCAACAACACAGTTGTACCAGTCCATTATGGCCCAGCTAGTACCTCTCAAAATGTACCCAGTGCATTGTGGGAATGGAAAGGTCTTACCCAGCCAGTACTCTCCAGCTGGATTTCCGAAGCCCTTCTTGTACTGATCCCAGGGTCTGTAGAAGTTGACAGTGCCGTCCATTCTCCTCTGAATCACCTGCGAGACGCAAATACATTCACCAGCGTGTCTTATCAATGTCACCATCAATAACCACCACCATCATCATCATCATCATCATCATCATCATCCATCATCATCATCATCACCATCACCATCATCATCATCATCATCATCATCATCATCATCATCACCATCATCATCATCATCATCATCATCATCATCATCATCATCATCATCATCACCATCATCACCATCACCATCACCAACATCATCATCATCACCATCATCATCATCATCATCACCATCATCATCATCATCATCATCATCATCACCATCACCATCATCATCACCATCATCATCATCATCATCATCATCATCATCATCATCACCATCACCATCACCATCACCATCATCATCATCATCATCATCATCACCATCATCATCATCATCATCATCATCATCATCACCATCATCATCATCATCATCACCATCACCATCATCATCACCATCGTCATCGTCATCGTCATCGTCATCGTCATCATCATCATCACCATCACCATCACCATCACCATCACCATCATCATCATCATCATCATCATCATCATCACATCATCATCATCATCATCATCACCATCACCACCATCATCACCACCATCATCATGATCACCATCATCATCACCACCATCACCATCATCATCATCATCATCACCATCACCATCATCACCATCATCATCACCATCACCATCACCATCACCATCACCATCATCATCATCATCATCATCACCATCATCATCATCATCATCATCATCATCATCATCATCATCATCATCCATCATCACCATCATCATCATCACCATCATCATCATCATCACCACCATCATCACCATCATCATCATCATCATCATGGCATCCACAAAGGTGCCACACAGGCTCAGCCATCACCAGGTGAGTTTATTTGACAGGTAATGTTACTCACCGTCCACTTTCCGCCATCATTGTCAATACTATCCTCACAGCCCATGTCACAGTACACCTGGACAGGAGAAGCATGTCCTGCAGGGAAGATGGTGTACACCCCACTGTGTGTGGAGCCGTTATTATAGATATCCTCACAGTCCAAAGGAAGGAACTTCACATGATCTGAGAGGGCCAGCACAGGAAGTAGCTGAAGCAGGAGCAGTGAGACCTGGGAATCAGGAGAGAAGAACACCGAGACTGTGCTGTGTTTTCTTATGTGAAAATATAGACAAAAGATTTTGCTAGAAAAACAGATTTTTTATGCAAAAATCCAGTTGTAAAACACATTTTGTCACAAAACATGCTTTATCAGAAAACACAAAGCCAAAAGAGATTATAGTGCAGAACAGGATGTCAGACTTTAAATGAAAGCAGGTATTTATTTATTTAACAAAAAAATTGTTAAAAGCCAACCCTTTGGCCATCAGAGTGCATTTCTGCACTCTTACATCATGAATCCTCAAATGTTAGAAACTGCATGCGCACTCCACTCACTAACCTCCTCATACAGACCGAGAAGAGATGATATAAGACACACCCCCAACTGTACCTGCTGAGAGGGGGAGTCAGCCAAATACCTGACTGTACCAACACACTCTGCTCAGAGGGGGAGTCAGCCAAATACCTGACTGTACCAACACACTCTGCTGAGAGGGGGAGTCAGCCAAATACCTGACTGTACCAACACACTCTGCTGAGAGGGGGAGTCAGCCAAATACCTGACTGTACCAACACACTCTGCTGAGAGGGGGAGTCATTTTTCAACCCAGTACCTCACATGAACACAAAACAATGTGGATACAACAAGTTCTGTGGTATAGCAAAACTCCCTCATCTAAGACATCAGAAACCATTTCAGAAGGTAGGAGATGGGACTGTAACCCAAAGGCTGCGGATCCAGTTCCCAGTGAGGAACTTAACTGTGCACTGAATGAAATGCTGGTAAAATCAGTTTAAACTCACCATCATGTTAGGTTCCAAGTGCTGCTTTACTTGGTTGGAATGTCAAACTGATTATGGTTGGGCTATAGAGATCAAACACAAAAAGACAACAATGGAAAGAAATAGATTATCTTTTCATTTGGATAGGTCATCCGACGGGATGACATATGTTTATGTGTGTGGTGGGGTGTGAATGAGTGAATAAGCTTTGGTGTCTTGACTCGTTCCTTGAATGAGTCTGCAAACAGGGTTGGGTCAGATTACTTTGAAATGTAGTCAGTTACTGTATACAAATCAGCCATACTACTGTAGCAGGTGCAAATGAGCAGTTGAGCTCTGCGGTGAAAATGGTTGAAAGAAAATTCCTTAACCAAGCTAAACCTAGGGCTGTGCGATATGACCAAATCTCATATCCCCATATAAGTCATTTCATATCCCGATAACAATACTTATCACGATATAGCACATTTTCTATTTATTAAATTAATAAATAGTTTATATAAAATGCCTGGAATGGAAGGCTGTTTTGAGTTCTGTCATGAGTTGATAGCATTGGTTATCATGAAAAAAGTTTCATAATTTTAAAATTGTCATACTTGTAATAAAAATTTTATCCTTGGCAATATAATTGCAATCTAATTGCCTATTTTTTCAAATGTAATCTGGGCTGATTACAGTTACTTATTTTTTGTAATCTGATCACATAGTCCTGATTACAAGTGATCCATTACTACCCAACTCTGTCTGCAAACCACTGGCTTTCAGGGTGGTATTCCCTCTATGTATGCATGCACGTATACACAACATGTATGACATCCATAACTGTCAATGCACTTCAATGTAGACTGAGTTCAGCAGTGACATGCGGTCAGGGGAGGCAGTGCCTCACCAGCCATCATGGAAAGAAAGAAAATATATAATAATAAAATAATTTAAATTGTTATATTCATCCGGTGGTTTGTACTAAAAAAATATTTATTTTTCATTTAGCTTCATCAATTTCGATTATTCTTTCTTCAAAATCGCTGAATTTTCTTAATTTCCCATTCAAATGCTTGGAAGCGATGCCGGTGAGGCAGCAGCGAGCTCAGCCTCACCTTGGATTGCGCAACCCCTGGCTAACTGCGCTGGCTGCTAAAGCGGAGAGAGCATGTTGCTGTACGGCGTCAATAAAATGGTTTAAACACATTTAATATGTAAACTGATTTTCAATAATTTAGCGTATGTATATAATGTACAGTGCTTTTTGTCACCAACTGTGTTTGTGTAACGTGTTTCGTGTGCTGAGCGATTATAAACGGCAGAGAACAGGTTGGAGGTGAGGCAGGCAGTTCTCTTGCCTCATGGCAGGGGGCGCTCAAGATCCCAGACATTCGTCTTGTCACTCCACAACTGCAGAGTAAGTGACAGCGAGCTAGGCTAAACGATACGGTAAGCAAGTCAAGTGCAGCGATAGATTATTAGAGATAGAGATTATTTGTTTCCTCTCGCCTATCCCGACTTTCAACATGGATGACTACATTTCGACACTAAAACAGTTTTCTCAAGTGGACTTTCAATCACAGCAGGAGATAATAACTAAAGGAAGACCAACGCCGGAGCTGAAAGGATTGCTTGTATGTGTAAAGGATGCAGAAGTGAAACATAACCTGTACACTGCTGTCAATCTATGCATCTATTTGCAAATCTGATTCTGATGACGTCAGTGCCTCACCAGCTATGAACCTCACCGCACGTCACTGGAGTTCAGGGTTGCCAGATCACTGGTTTTTGTTTCTCTGAATTTAAATGTAGACTGAGTTCAGGGTTGCCAGATCACTGGTTTTTGTTTCTCTGAATTTAAATGTAGACTGAGTTCAGGGTTGCCAGATCACTGGTTTTTGTTTCTCTGAATTTAAATGTAGACTGAGTTCAGGGTTGCCAGATCACTGGTTTTAGTTTCTCTGAATTTAAATGTAGACTGAGTTCAGGGTTGCCAGATCACTGGTTTTTGTTTCTCTGAATTTAAATGTAGACTGAGTTCAGGGTTGCCATATCACTGGTTTTAGTTTCTCTGAATTTTAATGTAGACTGAGTTCAGGGTTGCCAGATCACTGGTTTTTGTTTCTCTGAATTTAAATGTAGACTGAGTTCAGGGTTGCCAGATCACTGGTTTTTGTTTCTCTGAATTTAAATGTAGACTGAGTTCAGGGTTGCCAGATCACTGGTTTTGTTTCTCTGAATTTAAATGTAGACTGAGTTCAGGGTTGCCAGATCACTGGTTTTGTTTCTCTGAATTTAAATGTAGACTGAGTTCAGGGTTGCCAGATCACTGGTTTTTGTTTCTCTGAATTTAAATGTAGATTGAGTTCAGGGTTGCCATATCACTGGTTTTTGTTTCTCTGAATTTAAATGTAGACTGAGTTCAGGGTTGCCAGATCACTGGTTTTTGTTTCTCTGAATTTAAATGTAGATTGAGTTCAGGGTTGCCAGATCACTGGTTTTGTTTCTCTGAATTTAAATGTAGACTGAGTTCAGGGTTGCCAGATCACTGGTTTTTGTTTCTCTGAATTTAAATGTAGACTGAGTTCAGGGTTGCACTGGTTTTAGTTTCTCTGAGATCACTCACTGGTTTTTTTTCTCTGAATTTAAATGTAGACTGAGTTCAGGGTTGCCAGATCACTGGTTTTGTTTCTCTGAATTTAAATGTAGATTGAGTTCAGGGTTGCCATATCACTGGTTTTGTTTCTCTGAATTTAAATGTAGACTGAGTTCAGGGTTGCCAGATCACTGGTTTTGTTTCTCTGAATTTAAATGTAGACTGAGTTCGTTTCTCTGAATTTAAATGTAGACTGAGTTCAGGGTTGCCAGATCACTGGTTTTTGTTTCTCTGAATTTAAATGTAGACTGAGTTCAGGGTTGCCAGATCACTGGTTTTAGTTCTCTGAATTTAAATGTAGACTGAGTTCAGGTTGCCAGATCACTGGTTTTTAGTTTCTCTGAATTTAAATGTAGACTGAGTTCAGGGTTGCCAGATCACTGGTTTTTGTTTCTCTGAATTTAAATGTAGACTGAGTTCAGGGTTGCCAGATCACTGGTTTTTGTTTCTCTGAATTTAAATGTAGATTGAGTTCAGGGTTGCCATATCACTGGTTTTGTTTCTCTGAATTTAAATGTAGGCTGAGTTCAGGGTTTCCAGATCACTGGTTTTTGTTTCTCTGAATTTAAATGTAGACTGAGTTCAGGGTTGCCATATCACTGGTTTTTGTTTCTCTGAATTTAAATGTAGACTGAGTTCAGGGTTGCCATATCACTGGTTCTTCAAAATCAGATAAGGTGCTTGGCTGCTGTGGGACAAAGTAAATACCCACAATGCATTTATCAATTCCAAAATTACCGTACAACAAAGCAGTCTATCTCACAGTTATGTGTGCTCTGTTGAGGTAGAAAAATCAATAAATATGTGTTAATAACAATGACGGGGTAACTGATTCAATAAACATTTTGATAAACGATAATTTTAATGGATCGCTGAGCCATAAAGATAACAGAATGCCTAAAATAAACAATGAAAATCGTGTCAATGCCATTTCTGTGAGAATTCCTCAGTTCCCCCACACAAACACATGCACACACTGTAGAAATTGTGTAGCTTTTGTGGATGCACAGGTAAGAAAATAATACGGTGAGGGGTAAAGAAAGAAGGTACTGGGCCAGCTCACCTCTCTCCTCTCACTGTCTGAGAGCGCAGCCGGGTTCTGGATGGAGTCTTTGGGATGTGGTGGGTGTCTCTCTCCTCTCTGTCTCTGTCTGATGAGTGCAGCCGGGTTCTGGATGGAGTTTGGATGTGGTGGTGTCTTTGGGATGTTCTGGATGGTGGGTGTCTCTCTCTCTCTCTTCTGTCTGAGTGTGGGTGTCAGTCTCTGTCTGAGAGTGCAGCCGGGTTCTGGATGGAGTCTTTGGGATGTGGTGGGTGTCTCTCTCTCTCTGTCTGAGAGTGCAGCCGGGTTCTGGATGGAGTCTTTGGGATGTGGTGGGTGTCTCTCTCTCTCTCTGTCTGAGAGTGCAGCCGGGTTCTGGATGGAGTCTTTGGGATGTGGTGGGTGTCTCTCTCCTCTCTCTGTCTGAGAGTGCAGCCGGGTTCTGGATGGAGTCTTTGGGATGTGGTGGGTGTCTCTCCTCTCTCTGTCTGAGAGTGCAGCCGGGTTCTGGATGGAGTCTTTGGGATGTGGTGGGTGTCTCTCTCTCTCTCTGTCTGAGAGTGCAGCCGGGTTCTGGATGGAGTCTTTGGGATGTGGTGGGTGTCTCTCTCCTCTCTCTGTCTGAGAGTGCAGCCGGTTCTGGATGGAGTCTTTGGGATGTGGTGGGTGTCTCTCTCCTCTCTCTGTCTGAGAGTGCAGCCGGTTCTGGATGGAGTCTTTGGGATGTGGTGGGTGTCTCTCTCTCTCTGTCTGAGTGGTGGGTGTCTCTCTCTCTCTGTCTGAGAGTGCAGCCGGGTTCTGGATGGAGTCTTTGGGATGTGGTGGGTGTCTCTCTCTCTCTGTCTGAGAGTGCAGCCGGGTTCTGGATGGAGTCTTTGGGATGTGGTGGTGGGTGTCTCTCTCCTCTCTCTGTCTGAGAGTGCAGCCGGGTTCTGGATGGAGTCTTTGGGATGTGGTGGGTGTCTCTCTCCTCTCTGTCTGAGAGTGCAGCCGGGTTCTGGATGGAGTCTTTGGGATGTGGTGGGTGTCTCTCTCTCCTCTCTCTGTCTGAGAGTGCAGCCGGGTTCTGGATGGAGTCTTTGGGATGTGGTGGGTGTCTCTCTCTCTCTCTGTCTGAGAGTGCAGCCGGGTTCTGGATGGAGTCTTTGGGATGTGGTGGGTGTCTCTCTCCTCTGTCTGAGAGTGCTTCTGTGGAGTCTTTGATGTGGTGGTGCTCTCTCCTCTCTGTCTGAGAGTGCAGGGGTTCTGGATGGAGTCTTTGGGATGTGGTGGGTGTCTCTCTCCTCTCTCTGTCTGAGAGTGCAGCCGGGTTCTGGATGGAGTCTTTGGGATGTGGTGGGTGTCTCTCTCCTCTCTCTGTCTGAGAGTGCAGCCGGGTTCTGGATGGAGTCTTTGGGATGTGGTGGGTGTCTCTCTCTCTCTCTGTCTGAGAGTGCAGCCGGGTTCTGGATGGAGTCTTTGGGATGTGGTGGGTGTCTCTCTCCTCTCTCTGTCTGAGAGTGCAGCCGGGTTCTGGATGGAGTCTTTGGGATGTGGTGGGTGTCTCTCTCCTCTCTCTGTCTGAGAGTGCAGCCGGGTTCTGGATGGAGTCTTTGGGATGTGGTGGTGTCTCTCTCTCTCTCTGTCTGTGCAGCCGGGTTCTGGATGGAGTCTTTGGGATGTGGTGGTGTCTCTCTCTCTCTCTGTCTGAGAGTGCAGCCGGGTTCTGGATGGAGTCTTTGGGATGTGGTGGGTGTCTCTCTCCTCTCTCTGTCTGAGTGCAGCCGGGTTCTGGATGGAGTCTTTGGGATGTGGTGGGTGTCTCTCTCCTCTCTCTGTCTGAGAGTGCAGCCGGGTTCTGGATGGAGTGGTGGGTGTCTCTCTGTCTGGATGCAGCCGGGTTCTGGATGGAGTCTTTGGGATGTGTGCAGCCGGGTTCTGGATGGAGTCTTTGGGATGTGGTGGGTGTCTCTCTCCTCTCTGTCTGAGAGTGCAGCCGGGTTCTGGATGGAGTCTTTGGGATGTGGTGGGTCTCTCTCTCTCTCTCTGTCTGAGAGTGCTTCTGGATGGAGTCTTTGGGATGTGGTGGGTGTCTGTCTGAGAGTGCAGCCGGGTTCTGGATGGAGTCTTTGGGATGTGGTGGGTGTCTCTCTCCTCTCTCTGTCTGAGAGTGCAGCCGGGTTCTGGATGGAGTCTTTGGGATGTGGTGGGTGTCTCTCTCCTCTCTCTGTCTGGAGTGCAGCCGGGTTCTGGATGGAGTCTTTGGGATGTGGTGGGTGTCTCTCTCCTCTCTGTCTGTCTGAGAGTGCAGCCGGGTTCTGGATGGAGTCTTTGGGATGTGGTGGGTGTCTCTCTCCTCTCTCTGTCTGAGAGTGCAGCCGGGTTCTGGATGGAGTCTTTGGGATGTGGTGGGTGTCTCTCTCCTCTCTCTGTCTGAGAGTGCAGCCGGGTTCTGGATGGAGTCTTTGGGATGTGGTGGGTGTCTCTCTCCTCTCTCTGTCTGAGAGTGCAGCCGGGTTCTGGATGGAGTCTTTGGGATGTGGTGGGTGTCTCTCTCCTCTGGCACAGACTGCCCTTTCTGACACTTTTATATGTTACAGCTCCAGGAAATGAGCCAAAGGAATCCAGGGCAACAACATGCCAAGGACAGCATTAAAATTTAATTAATTATGCCAAGGTTTCCTTAAACAGCCGCCTTTAGAAATTCTCTGCCTTTGGATGGTTCACCTAGTAAAAACGCATGTTCACAGCAGTCTGCTGTTTGAGTCCCAGCTACACCATCACTGCATACAGCCAGAGGTCCATTATGGAGAGACAACAAGTTTGCTCAGCCTTCCCAAGGGATAGAGGGTCAGTCAAAACCAGAAGCCGAGAGTAACTGCTGAAGAGTTTATTGAGAAACTGATGCTTATAAACAGAGAGTGATGCTGGTGAGCTCAACCACAGAATGAGACACATGCGAAAGTCATTACAACATTAAATTACACTTTCAGAAAACACGGGCTCCATAAGGGTTCTTTGTTTGTTCTGCAGGGGAACCCTAAAAGGCTCTTCTTTCATATCAATATTGCTCAAAGGTTCTGAGTTGAACCTAATTCTGAGTGTTATGTAAAGAACCCTCAAAGATATCAGGATCTAAGATCAACCTTTAAGAGTGAAACATGAAGAAACATTAAAGGAGCTCGAGATAACTGTCCTAAGAGTGTTTGCAAAACCAAGACCAGGAAAGTGTCAAACTTGTAGGATCCATGAGTGCCCAAAATCATAACTCATTGTAATATTATCATAATTTATTACTCAATTCAGATTCACAGATAAAGTGCATATTTATGTAGATAAATGATTTGTTAGTAAACACAAAAAGACCCAAAACAGCTTCCCGTCTCCCTGAAGGTTGTCTTATAATAGATAAAGATAAGTCTCACAAACAAACAGATGTCCATGGGGTTTAACCCCTCTCAGCTACATTATATAAATGATATATCAGAAGATAAATTTAAGTGGAAAAATCCCTTTCCCATACCGTTAGAAAAATCGGATTCTGAAAATCTAATCTACTTTTACCATTGATGAACAGTTTTTCCTTTCACCTGAGTTCACTTAGAGTCACTTTGAACTGTAAAAGAGACTGAGCTGGGAGTGCTCTTGTTTTACAGTCTGTCCTCACTGATGACGCACAGAGAGGTGGGCACTATGGCACAGACAATAAAAAGAACATTAAAAACGTAATATATTCATTAAAAAACAAGGTGAACTGGCAAGATCTGTATCTGAATTTAATTCTGTTCCTTATATGAGATCAGGAAAATGGTGTGATTTTTCCTCAAATGTTGCTGCCACTCATTGGTGGCAAAAGCCCAAAATTCACTGGTAATTTTTGGGAGTTTTTTGTCTTCATTGAAATTTTGGTTGAACCAGATATTCATATTCCTATACGTTACCATATTTTACCATGGTGTATGGAGTTTTTTAAAAGAAAACATATGGGCTGTTGCCCATTTTTAGCGTTGTTGTGAACATTAGCTATTTCAGAACAAAAGTGAGCGAGCCCAGTGCTGCATGAATGTTCTAGAATCCAGGCAGACAGGCTGAAGCTGGATTGGTCACGATATGAAAGGTTTTTCTTTCGTCACCACACATTTTACTTGCTGCAGTGGTATTTCACTTTTGTTTTCATATAATATTTAGGTAGAATGTTCGGTTACTTTGTACGGATCTGATTTGATTAAATCCTTTACTTGGTTCCTCTTAGACACTCAACTCTAAGCAATTTTACAACAATATTAAATGTTACGATCACAGAAAACAGTCTCCAAATTTTTGTAATTTCTGAATGTTCACTTGTCGAACATGTGTCATTGCCTTCTGAGACTCAGGAATGGACAGGAAGTGGTCTGATCTTCATAGTGATGGATTTCAGGGAGTAGGAGAAGCCCTTCCAGGTATTCCAGATGACACCAGTGGCAGCGGCCGCTGTCGAACCCCATGTGTACAAGCCATTTGGATTTGCTGAATAGCACTTTTTGAACCAGAATCCTCCATGGTAAAGTGTAGCACAGTTAGAACTGTGGTGGTCCTGGTCTTTGTCAAAGGTAGTAAACTTCATTTCATTGTGGTGGGTCAAAGAGTCTCCTGAATTCCAGAAAAGCAAAGGAAAAGTGTCACACAGTAACATGATAATGTATTAACACGATTATGCAACAGTACTAAAATGTAGAAAATATACAGCTTGGTTATATTGGAAAATATTTCACTTTGAAAATGTTACGCTTTCTAATTTTAAGTAGATTTCTCCAACAAACTGGTTAGTAAGATTGAAATTTAATTTGAATGCTTAGCTCCTCATCTAATATGTGTTTATAAATGTGTCCTTAAATGGTAATAGATATCCATCGGTCCATGTCCATCAGTGGTAAATAGCTTGTGGATGGTTCATAAAGGTAAAGTTATTACAAAGTTATTACAAAGGATTACCAGAAGGGTGACAGTGTTGTCACAGTTATGAACTTATGAAGGGCTACAGTGTGAAAATATATTAAGGTAGAAGTGTTGAGCAAAAAGTAAGGAACAGCATTAAAGTTCCACACTGGACCAGCTTAATTTGGGGGGATTTGGTAGGTGGTACAATGTGTTGATTGACCACAGGTTTGCACAACGAGAAAGCAGAAGTGTGTGTTTAAAATGTGAAAGTAGGACATTTAATCTGAGAGGCATTAGTGGCTTGTGGACTTCAATAACACTGGGGCGATGATGTCACAGCCACAGCAAACTTTAGCTCAGTGGTTAGAATGTCTGACTCCTCGACCCATGCCGATGCAGACATGGGTTTGGAGAGACAGCTGTTCGGGCATAGGTTGGGTTAGATAATTATCCGGAGAAAGTGCAGAGGACTCATTCCCCACGGCTGCAACACCTATGAATAATTTATATTTTATATTTTTATAAATTAAAATTACTTTGGAAGCAAATGAGTCACGTGTCAAAGAATGAATAAATTATAAAACATTACCATTTACCTTTGCCTGTTAGTCACATCCGAGACTGAAAGGCGTCAATAACAATTCTGATCAAGTTCAGACAACCTTAATAATGTTGCTTACATCGGTATGTGCCAACACAGGAGCATTTGTATGACAATTAAAAAAAACAATTACTTGTCATTTATTTCCAGATAAACCTCATTCAACTCATTTGTTACCACAGATTAAATTTTTGCACCAACGAACTGGAAATAAATTAAAATGCCAGATGCATTAAGCATTTAAAAACATTATTTCTTAAGACTGACCGCTTTTCCTCCAAAAAAACTACACATATCCCCCAGGTGAACAATTATCGCTGAGGGAAAACAGCCGTCTTCAGCAAAACAATGTTCATGTGAAAGGTATCTTGAGATTGAAGCAAACTTCTTGGCAGTAAGCCAATATCCTCATAATGAAAAGTGTATTTCTGTCTTTCTTTATTTGTTCATTTGTTACCTCAAGGCAGAAAATGATGGAGGGCGCCCACCAGCAAATTTTTATCATTTTTTTATTCTATTCTATCATTTGAGGACGACCAGCATCCTCCAGGAGGTGACATTCTGGGCAACCACCTATGTGGCTTATGCCTTTAGCCAGTCCTGCTTCCAGTTGTAATTGTGAGCCCCTTCTGCCCTTCCTCCACACCTTGGCAGGATTCATAGAGACCCCCACTCTGGCTCGGGCACTACCCACCTGCACCTCCATCTATGTAGCCACTAACATGCAGCTTATATCCCTCTGATTCACGGTCAATATGGAAGGAGGAGTAGCGAGAATGAACGCATCCCTCTTCAAAGTCCTCCATGTCCACCCTCAGCTCACACGACTTAGTCGAAGTAAGGAGGAAGATGTTCTCCAGCCCTGCAGGTGGTCAACAACACAGTTGTACCAGTCCAGTATGGCCCAGCTAGTACCTCTCAAAATGTACCCAGTGCATTGTGGGAATGGAAAGGTCTT
>CM040759.1:3172500-3187500 GCA_022829145.1 Albula goreensis | reverse complement strand
CAACCCAGTGTAATTTTTATATTTACATATATTTTTTCTTTCTTTTTTGCAGTATTTATTTTTTTTGGTGGTGTGTACCGATGGTCATAAGGATGGTCATAGGTCAGGTGTGGAGTTTTCCACTTGTGGCATCATGTGTTTTTTCTTTTGCACATTTTAAAGATGCAACTTTTCATCCATGGGAACACCTTACACTTACACCTTTTATAGTTAATATTATACATTTTATGGACATTATACATGATCTTATAAATTCAATATTATAAACATCTGAAATAATTCAAGAGTGGTTCAAAAATAATATTATGACTATTGATGCACTTAACATGACCTGCTAAGAACCGCTCAGATAATTATTGTGATATGGATTTCTTTCATATTTCCCAGCACTTTCTCAGCCTATTTCTTGTTGTACTGCTTTTCTGCAGATAATGGATCTTGCACAGGTAGCTTTTCGTCTTGTGATAAACTATGCCTGTGTTTACTTGTGTTAGAGAATGCAGACAAGAGTGATACTTAATTAAAATGTTTCAAATTAAAAAGGCAATTATAATACAGAACAATTAAACAAGTATGTTTTTCTCAAATTGTAATTACTCAGAATGTAGATTTTGATTTTTTTTGGTGTTCCATGGGAACATCTTTCCCTTTAGCTTTTATAGTTAATTATTTTATTAATTATATGGACAGTAGATTTCATGTTGAAATAAATCCTGGTTCCTGGATGAACACAGCTATATATCTCTATGAATCTGGAGTGTGATGGATTGAAATTTAGCATTCCGCTTGGGCAGAACACCCAAATGGATTAATGATGGAGTGAAACAACGTGGACGAACAACTTTTCTGACTCTCATCGGACTTGCTTGGTGTGACCAAAAAAATCTCATAAAAATATTACAATTTTAAGAGAATTTTCTTTTACTTTATTTCTGTTTCTGTGTTGACAATGAAGACTATTGACACACAGGAATCCACATCACAAGACCAGAATCCAAGAGTAACTTCTGCAGTTTATTCAGAAGCATGAATACACACAGACACCCAGACAGAGTAACCTTGATGAGCTTAATCTGAAAGTATACAATGAGCTTGTGAAATCAAAACCTTTTTACACCCAAATTACAAACCCAAACAGAAATTTGAATACAGAATGAAAAGTATTTGATATTTTTTTTTAAAAAAATGAAAAACTCAGCTGTCTACTGGCACAAAAACTGGTTAGCTTTCATTAAATTAATATATTTGAATTTACCCCCATCGTGATTTGCTGGAATAAAAAAGTCAGGAAAGTATCGATATGGATATGCATAATGAAGCTGTGGTTACTTTAACAGAATGCTGCTCTAGCTATATGTATCCAATCGTTCCCTGCAGATCGTCCAGAGACAGGGGTCTGATCTTCATGGTGATGGCTTTCAGAGAGTAGTAATGGCCCTTCCAGGTGCTCCACAGGACCCCAGTACGATATGAGCTGTGACCCCATGTGTACAACCCATTTGGGTTCGCCTGGACATTGTAACCAAACCAGAATCCTCCATGACACTCTTGAGCGTAGTTATGGTAATAGTTGTAATCATAGTCATGGTTGAAGGTTGAAAAGCGTTGTCCATTGGAAGAGATCAGAGAATTTCCTGAGAATCAGAGCCACAGGGGAGAGGCACACAGTGACTTGAGCTGTCCAAGGTGTCTCTTTCACATCGCATTACACAAGGTCTTTAGCAGATGCTCTTATCCAGGGCAACTTTCACAGCATACATTTCAACTGAATTATATTGGTTTTACTTAGTGTCAAAACCAATATAATTCAACTCACACCAAGTGTGAAAATCAATACATTTCCACTCATATCTCGTGTGAAAACCAATGCCTTTCGACTCTTGCCTAGTGTGAAAACCAATATAATTCAACTCACACAACGTAAAAACCAATATCATTCAGCTCACACCAAGATTGACAACCAGTATAATTCAACTCACACCTAGTGTGAAAACCAATATTTTTCAACTCACACCTAGTGTGAAAACCAATATTATTCAACTCACACCTAGAAACCAATAGTTATTTCTTACCTTAGAATTAAGTGTCTCTTCACAAAACAGTAAACATAATGCTACATAATGAGCAAACATTAAGCTACACACCAGATATAAGTGACCTTACCTCTTTCCACACACACACACACACACACACACACACACACACACACACGCACATGCACACACACACACACACACACACACACCAGAAGCAGCCAAACCCACCTGCTCCTCCGTCAATGTAGTTGCCGATGTGCAGTTTGAACCGCTCGGTCTCCGTGTCAACAGCGAAGGAGCTGTAATGGGCGTGGACCTTCCCCCCAGTGAAATCCTCCATGTCCACCCTCAGCCTGTACTTCCTTGTCCAAGTAATGAGGAACATATTGTGCAGTCCTGAATATGGACAACAATAAAGAACAGCATCAGTCCCCATAGGCTGGGATCTAGTGGGATCTAGAGTTTATATCAGCACCAACACTGAACAGAGTCAGTCCCTATTGGCTAGGATCTAGTGAGATCTAGTGTTTACATCAGTACCAACACTGAACAGAGTCAGTCCCAATTGGCTGGGATTTAGTGAGATCTAGTGTTTACATCAGTACCAACACTGAACAGAGTTAGTCCCAATTGGCTGGGATCTAGTGGGATCTAGAGTTTATATCAGCACCAACACTGAACAGAATCAGTCCCTATAGGCTGGGATCTAGTGGGATCTAGTGTTTACATCAGTACCAACACTGAACAGTCAGTCCCCATAGGCTGGGATCTAGTGGGATCTAGTGTTTACACCAGTACCAACACTGAACAGTCAGTCCCCATAGGCTGGGAGTTAGTGGGATCTAGTGTTTACATCAGTACTAACACTGAACAGAGTTAGTTCCTATAGGCTGGGATTTAGGCTGGGATTTATATCAGTGGGATCTAGGTTTAGTGTTTACATCAGCACCAACACCATGAACAGTCAGTCCCACTGAACAGAGTAGTCCCCATAGGCTGGGATCTAGTGGGATCTAGTGTTTACATCAGTACCAACACTGAACAGTCAGTCCCCATAGGCTGGGATCTAGTGGGATCTAGTGTTTACATCAGTACCAACACTGAACAGAGTCAGTCCCCATAGGCTGGGATCTAGTGGGATCTAGTGTTTACATCAGTACTAACACTGAACAGAGTTAGTTCCTAACACTGAACTAGTGTTTATATCAGAACACTGAACAGTCAGTCCCCATAGGCTGGGAGTTAGTGGGATCTAGTGGGATCTGTGTTCCTATAGGCTGGGATTCAGGGATCTACCAACACTGAACAGAGTCAGTCCAGTACCAACACTGAACAGGCTGGGATCTAGTGGGATCTAGTGTTTACATCAGTACCAACACTGAACAGAGTCAGTCCCCATAGGCTTCTAGTGGGATCTAGTGTTTAGGCTGGGAGTCAGTCCCCATTGGGATTTAGTGGGATCTAGTGTTTACATCAGTACTAACACTGAACAGAGTTAGTTCCTATAGGCTGGGATTTAGTGGGATCTAGTGTTTATATCAGCACCAACACTGAACGACAGGTGTACAAGCCTAAAACAGACATTTGTGCAAAAGAAAGTTTGTCAAATGGATTGTGGGAGTATCTTTTTGCAGCCAATACCGCATACCGTATACTGATGATGACAAAATATCGATGTTCCTTTACTCTGTATTCCTTCACATTGAAGGTACTGTTTAGAAAAGCTTTTGATGTTTTTTTATATTGTTTTGAAAGCTACACTTGTTCTATTTTTTAAATAATTTCATATCCACTGGCTACACCCCTCATTAATGTTTGTAATATTTATAACAGCAAATCAGGTCACTTTTACTTACAATTATGCAGATACATACCACTCCATGTGAAGTGTCTAATGCAGTTATGATATTCGAAAGTAGTTAAAGTGAAGTTTCAATGCATTGTGGGAATGGAAAGGTCTTACCCAGCCAGTACTCTCCAGCTGGATTTCCGAAGCCCTTCTTGTACTGATCCCAGGGTCTGTAGAAGTTGACAGTGCCGTCCATTCTCCTCTGAATCACCTGAGAGACACAGGGACATTCACCAGTGTCTTAACCATCATCACCATCATCATCATCACACCAATCATCACCACCACCATCACCATCATCATCAATCATCATCACCATCAATCAATAATCATCATCAATCAATAATAATCAATCATCATCATCATCACCATTTTATTTATTAATAATAATAATAATAATAATAATAATAATAATAATAATAATAATAATGATACATTTTATTTATTAAGCAGTTTTCATTTAAAAATGACAATGCATAATAAAATTAAATAAAAGTCGTACAAGTAAGTGCATTAAAATACAGAACATGGAGAAAATTGGAATTTAAGACTAAGCTTTCTTGTAGAGAATATTTCAGGCCTGTTCATCCTTATTAATAAAATAATCATCATCATCATCATCATCATCATCATCATCATCATCATCATCATCAATCCATGTCACCTTACACCTGGACAGGAGAGGCATGATCTGTAGGAAGAATGGGGTACACCCCACTGTGTACCGAGCCGTTTTCATAGACAGGTAATGGAACTCACTGTCCATCCTCCTTTGTCTTCACTGTCATCTTCCTCACAGTCCATATCGCAGTACACCTCAACAGGGGAGTCGTGTCCTGCAGGGAAAATGGTGTACACCCCACTGTGTATGGAGCCGTTTTTATAGACATCCTCACAGTCCAAAGGAAGGAACTTCACAGGATGTGAGAGGGCCAGCACAGGAAGTAGCAGAAGCAAGAGCAGTGAGACCTACACAACAAAGCAAAAACATAAAACAAGTTACGTGGACATACAAACAAAATGTAAATGCTAATATCGGCACACTAACCAATGAAAGCTGTTTTGTATTTCTATGTGACTTTGGTTTTCAGTGTTATTTATTTGTTTGCTTTTTTCTTGCTTCTTATAGAATTTCCTATATAAAAACACCCACTGATTGAAAACTATATAATTCATGGTTATTGTAACTCAATGTAATGTAACTCAAAGGCTGGGGATCCAGTTCCCAGTGAGGAACTTAACATTGCACTGAATGAAATGCTGATAAAATCAGTTGAGACTCACCATCATGTTCGGTTCCAAGTAGTGCTTTTGTACGGTTGGAATGTCAAGCTGATTCAGAATGGGCTATAGAGATCAAACATAAAAAAAGACAGAAATGAAAGCAAAAAAAAACAGGAAGTTAGATTATCAATTCACTTGGACGGGTCGTTTGACTGGATGGAATGTGGAGGGCGGGGGGGAAGGGGGGTCAGGGGTGAACAGTGAAAGAGCTCTGCTGCTTTGCCTCATTCCACCACTAGGGGGCAACAAAGAGGCAAAGGATGGCATGGTTACCCACAGGCCTGGCAGGAGAGTACGGTATGGTAATAGACTGCTTTTAAGATGGTACAGCTCCTCTTTGTATTTCATATGATAGGACCGATGTAGCTTAAAGCAGTGGTTTGCAAACTCTTATGCGGCCCTCCTGTGCTACAGCCATCACTGCCACAAGCTATTAACTGCTCAATTAATAACCCCAAAACTAGCCCTTAAAGACAATTTAAGGGCTAGTTTCATTGGCAGAGATTAAGCCTTGTCCTGGATTAAAAACGTTTTTTAGTGAAGAACTAATAGAATGTTTCTTTTAGCCTAGAACTAGAGACTTATGCCATGTCTTGGGGAACCTTAATGTTCTCAGGATGAGTGTAAATCCCTCTTATGACACATTCTGCCAGACATAGCCCAATATTTCACATCGCAGGACTGATAAAGTAATACATTCATTTTTTTATTGTTCTATAAGGCGAATGGTTCATTCATGAAGAGGAGACCATCTTTAAATTATCAACTGACTGGTGAATCAGTGGAGTCCTAATTAGTCCAAGTGGTCACTGAAACGAAACTATTTGTTAGACAGTGAAGAATGCATGAGAAAAACAAAAACAAAAAAAACCTTACATTGCTTTTAAGTACATTTAAGGGGAAAGACTGTAGAACTTGAGATGATGTGTTAAACAAGGTTGTAAGAAGAACCTGAACACAGAGTGTGGAGTAAAATTTGAATGATTTCTCAGAGGAAATGAGATGCATGGCTGTATTGAAATATATTTAACTGTAAGCTGAGATCAAGGTGTCCAGATCACCAGGATTTTTTTCTCTGAAATATTCATCAAAATCAATCTATCCTGGTTCATCTACTAACTCACTTACCGTTTTACTCTGAAACTTTTTTTACTCTAATTTAGCAGAACTTGTCTCAGTTTAAGAAACAAATTACCCAACCTGGAAACCCATATTGAGATAATTATGGGATGCTGCTGTCTCTATTCTGTGAATGCTTGTAGGGGAGAAAATCATGAGTGGAAGAATGGATTGAAAGTATTGTGCATGATTGTCAGGAAATAGACATGTCAGTGAAACTATGAATAAATTGGTGACTTTTTGTTTCTAGCTACATGGCCTCATGACTGTCCATTAGTTCAGCACAATCAAGGCTTGCCAGTCAGCTAGCAAATGTAATTCTAATTTGAGTTACTCTGTTGTCGTTGTTTACGAATAGCAGCTGCTATTCAACCAGGTCAGCTAGTATAATGGTCACTGAGCCATAAAGATAACAAAATGCCTAAAAATAAACAATGAAAACCGTGTCAATGCCATTTCTGTGAGAATTCCTCAGTTCCCCCACACAAACACATGCACACACTGTAGAAATTGTATAGCTTTTGTGGATGCACAGGTAAGAAAATAATCTCCATACGGTGAGGGGTAAAGAAACAAGGTACCGGGCCAGCTCACCTCTCTCCTCTCTCTGTCTGAGAGTGCAGCCGGGTTCTGGATGGAGTCTTTGGGATGTGGTGGGTGTCTCTCTCCTCTCTCTGTCTGAGAGTGCAGCCGGGTTCTGGATGGAGTCTTTGGGATGTGGTGTGCTCTCCTCTCTGTCTGAGAGTGCAGCCGGGTTCTGGATGGAGTCTTTGGGATGTGGTGGGTGCCTCTCTCCTCTGGCACAGACTGCCCTTTCTGACACTTTTATATGGTATAGCTCTTGGAAATGATCCAAAGGAATCAGGGGTACCAGCATGCTAAAATAACTTTGGTTTTTGCACACATGCCCTTATAGGGGCGCTCTAACTGGCTTAATTTTTGCTTATGAAAAATGATAGCAAAACTGTTATTTTTCTGTCATGAATACATTCATAAATAAATGATAATAAATCAATATTATTTAAATATGCATTTATTAGAGAAATGCCAATACCTTTATCTTTATACCTTTATCTTTACCTTTACACTTTTACCTTTATACCTTTATCTTTACCTTTATACTTTTACCTTTATACCTTTACCTTTATACTTTTACCTTTATACCTTTATCTTTACCTTTATACTTTTACCTTTATACCTTTATCTTTACCTTTATACTTTTATCTTTATACCTTTATCTTGACCTTTATACTTTTACCTTTATGCCTTTATACTTTTACCTTTATACCTTTATACCTTTACCTTTATACTTTTACCTTTACCTTTATACTTTTACCTTAATACCTTTATACTTTTACCTTTACCTTTATACTTTTACCTTAATACCTTTATACTTTTACCTTTACCTTTATACTTTTACCTTTACCTTTATACTTTTACCTTAATACCTTTATACTTTTACCTTTACCTTTACCTTTATACTTTTACCTTTACCTTTACCTTTATACTTTTTTACCTTTACCTTTATACTTTTACCTTTATACCTTTATACTTTTACCTTTACCTTTACCTTTATACTTTTACCTTTATACCTGTTGTTATGTTCAACCCTTTTCCCATTTATCCTCATTGATATGAATACAGTAAATTTTTTCTAGTTCAATTTTGCAGTCGTAATATTTTTCTGTACTAACCTGTTTAGCATGTGTTATACCTGCATAATATTGTAATTTCTGGATAACTGTACTCTTAGTCTTTTTTCTGAAGTAAGGGAATAATGATTTGTCAACCTCAGCTGTGGAATTCTGCCGTTGAAATGCTCAGGGAACAGCACAGTTTGGTTGAAATTTTAACTTTTGCAAAAGCTGCAACATGAGATTGATTAACAAATCATCAATCAATAATTACAAAGGAAAAGTCATCCCAAATCTTTCTCTCAGCTGTGTTTCATGCTACCGCTTTCTTCTGTTACAGAACACAAAGAAGAGCAGTTGTACTAAAACTACAAAGAATACACTTGGATGAAACTAGATATTTTTATCTGTATATGACATCGGCACAATAAAGTTTAGCAAAAAAAACTGGAATGTTGAGTATATGACGTGCAGAGCCTTTTAAGATAACAATATTACATGTAGTCTGGAGAAAGAATGAAGAGTACAGTTGTTGACAAATTATATCAATGGATATAACAAAAATAACACTAGTTTGCGAACAACAGCAATATCGCAAAATGACATTGGTAACCATCTAGTCTATTTATGTCCGCTGGTTTTCATTACCCCATGAACAATTAGTTTTATTCTGAATCAAGGGGGATAACAGAGAACAGATTGAAAGTAATGATTAATAAAACCTCTTCATAACAAGTTTAACAGCAGTTTTTAACCAAGTTCAACTACAGCGCATTAACTTAAGTGTTACTCAATCACTTATCATGGCATGGCAATACGTGTTAAGTCCCCAGAATTGGCTGTTGCAGTTTTTTTATGTGTGTAAGTATTATGTTATGTAAGTAACACACACTCTGCAAGCAGTCATGCCCGCAGTGATGTCATATAACTATATAAGCAGAGCTGTTCTCACACGCAACTTACCCTGATCATGTGATATTACATATCACACCTTCCAAAAACACCCCCCACGAAGTCGCAGAGGCTGCAGAGATTGTTTGGACATTCCTGTTTGTCACAAATGCATTCATCAGAAAGATTAACCTTTCACTGTGACAGTAAGCTGGTTTGGTTACGTTTTTAACATAGCTTTGAAAGGTCGCAGATTGGATTCACATGATATGAAGCACTGTTGGTTATCGAGGTGTCAGGTGTGTAACTATGTTGTTTTCTTAATGCCCTGTTTTGCCCTGGTTTATTTTTGGGTAACGTCACTATTTTTGGGTGTAGTCTATCCTCCAGTGGTGTAGTGATGGCTGAGATGATGAATATACTCTAACCCCAAAACCCTTTTGTATCTGGGCAAACAAATGTGAAGCTATATACACTCTAATTTTACCATTTATTTACATTATATTATAATTCATTAGCCTAGACGCGGTAAAACTGTTTGCTAAACAATATGCTTTTCACAAAGCATTCATGAAATCCCCTTTCTCGGGCACTTAGACAGAGATTAGTAGAGCTTTGATGACTGTGTTGGGTGTCATTATAATTCATTTTAGAACTGAAGTATAGACTTGAATGGTTTAAGGAATGTTTGTAAACATCTATGTGAAACCGTATGACTGGCCTGGTCGGTAAAAACCCAGGTGATAGTCTTACGGTACTTATCTGCTTTTCTTAAATGAGGTTGTTCCGCATGCTTTCTCTGCTCGGTTTTTCATTGGCCTACATTGCGTTTGCTCCGCAGAATGGCATTGTTTCACTGCGCTGTTTATTACTTGGTGATTAATGCATTGTAAGAGACAGCGCCATTGATAAGGACCCCTCAGAGGTGCCAGTCTGCGTCAAACTCAGTTGAGGGTTTAGATAGAGCCTACACTGAACGCAACAAAGACAATGTGCATATTCAAATATCCTCCTGATTATGCAACAGGCTTTCCGAGAAATATTATCTGTGTGAGTGCTGAAGGGATTTACCGTACCATTAAAAAAACAAACAAAAAAAAAAAAAAAACGGGAGGTTGTCAAACTGCCTGGACCGGTTTTAAAAAAGCTGACAATGTTGAAACACGTGATGCACTCAATCAACTTGCATTGATGTTGTTCTTGTGCCGACACGGAAGATTGATTTAAACCTGCTAGTTCCGCGTGCTTTCTCTGTCATGCGATTCTAAGGCTGTGTGTGCGTGATGCGTTTTTGCAGTGTTCCCGTAGCGTGAAAGTATATTGTTAGAATTCAGTCTTTAACTTACTTGTTCCTTGAAAAGTAGTGTTTGGGGTTATTACAATACTATACATTAGTATAGCTAGCTACTTTTACGAGTTGCTGGAAGGCACTAGCTACATTCCAATCAAAAACAAGATGTCCACTTTACCTTCCCCACATCTCCTCCACTAAAACAATTGCACCACTTCTCCCTGTCCCTCCCTCTCACTCTCCCCCAGCTTACGGAGGCCTTCTCTGCTCTAATAGTATGTAAATGGTACCGCAGCTCAATCTCACAGCTCACAAAAAACCCACCTTTGCAAATAAATGTCAATGGCGCTCCGGGGCGAGGCACAAAAACATGATCTCACATAAATTCCACGTGAAACTTTGACAAACAAAAATAATGGCAGTTCTGACACAGTGTTAAAAATGCAGCAGTGGCCGGCTGATCCATGATCTTCTTTCACCTTATTGCTGCAATAAATTTTGATAAATTTAACCCCACTTCATCAGTAAATATATAGAGCTGTGGCCTTCCTCTTTTGCTGAAGATCAGCTAGCGTTGGCACAGCTGAATGATGATGCAATGCACATGAACATACACAGGTTATATTTACAAAGTCTGTGTTGAATGAACAGAATCATTAGTAGTGGCTTGCAGGGAAAGTGGGTTGTTTAGAGTTTAGTTGAGAGCGAAAAGCAGGTCATGCACTTATTGAGAACTGGCCCAGGGCTTTAGTGCATAAGTTTAAGGTTTTTTTTTTTTTTATCAGTTTCTCAAGTCCTGGTGAAAGTCTATAGTCTGAAATAATAGAATAATTCAATGTAATTAAAAAGTCTGTATGAGCCAGTTTTGAGAGCAGTGCTTTTGTTGATGTTTTTTTTTTTTTTTTATGGTTGCTGCCCTACTGGTATTGTTTCTGAGTTCTTGACATTCCAAAGTGAGCACACACAAATCTTTAATGTTTTGGGTGGAGAGTTACACATGCAGTCCGTGAAACAGGCCTGATGGAATGCGCTGTGATCCCTCAGCAGAACGGCGTTGTTTTACGTCCAAGCGTGCCCCTACGTCCCTCACAGGTATTTTAGATATATGCACAGTTTTGGTAGAGATTAGAGAGGACGTTGATTTGTTTGTGTGTTTTTGAGTTATTGACATTCCAAAGTGAGGGCACACAAATAGTTTATTTTTTTGGGTGTAGAGTTACACTTGCTCTATGTTCCCATGTCAACAACCAGCAACTTTTTATCTCTTACATCTGTCACGCTCCGCTCACTTTCTTTTCTCAATTTCAATTTCACTGAGCCTCTCAATCACACACAATTGCACTCATAAATACAAACACACACCAACACGCAAATTCACACATCAACGCACAAGTATTTACACATACACACAATCACTCACAAGAAGATATGCATACACACATAAGCACAAGAAAGCACACACACAACACACACGCACACACACAGGACTATATAAAAACACACATGCACACACAGTCACAATAAAATATGCCTGCACACATATACCATCACAAGAAAGCACACACACAAACACACACACACACACACTCACTCACAGGAATATGTACACACACATACACAGGGTCATAAGAAGATATGCATAAACACAAACACACACATTCACACGCACACATACACACAGGAATATATACACACGCACATACACGAGAAAACATTAAAAAACACTCACATATACACAAGGGAAAATATACACACATTGTCTAACGTTCATGGCATTATTTGCAAGCTCAGGTTCTCAGCTCATGTCTCATATATAGCGTAGAGTCCAGCCACAGCAAGAACACCATTGCTGTTGGGCCCTGAGCAAGGCCCTTAACCCCACATTGCTCCCAGGGGGGATTGGCCCTTGGTTAGCCTAATCAACTGTAAGTGGCTTTGGATAGAAACGCGTCAGCTAAATGATGATAATGTAATGCAATGCACCTCTGCTGCTGTTGTGATGCAGATACATTCTGTGAGATTTCACTGCCGTTTGTGTTAATGGTGGTTTTGCGCACGACTGGTTGTGAAGGAATCATCAACAGTAGTAACAGTGCCAAAATAAGCGCAATCAAAACATTTGTGACTGGAACTCCCATTATGACACTAATGACGCAAAAGAATCTGAATAATGACTGGTATTTATTTTGCAAAATATACTCAATACATTTATATTCAAAAATATACTTTGAAGTCCCATAGCTATACAATTATAAACATTGTAAATGCTACTTCGTTTGAAAGGATACACATTCTAAAAAGTAAAAAGAATAAACAATAAAAAATGAATAGGGGGTGTTTACTTTACATGATCTATGAAACAAGTGAAAATACTTTCAAAACAGGGGCTGTTTAAGAGTAAATATGTGTAAGTGTGTGTGCGTGTGTGTGTGTGCGGTGTCTCTAGCCATGTGTTTGTGTATGTGTGTGTAAATGTGTGTGTCTATGTGTCTCTAGCTGCATGTGTGTTTGTAACTGTGTGTGTCTCTAGCTGTGTGTTTGTGTGTGTGTGTTTGTGTGTGTGAAGTTGTGTGAACGTCTGTAGCTGTGTGTGAGTGTGTCTGGCTGTATGTGTGTGTGTGTGCAGTTGTGTGAGCGTCTGTAGCTGTGTGTGTGTGTGTGTGTGTGTGTGTGTCTGGCTGTATGTGTGTGTGTGTGTGTGTGTCTGGCTGCATGTGTGTGTGTGTCTAGCTGTGTGTGTATGTGTGTGTGTGTGCAGTTGTGTGAGTGTCTGTAGCTGTATGTGTGTGTGTGTGTGTGTGTGTGTGTGTGTGTGTCTGGCTGCATGTGTGTGTGTGTGTGTGTGTCTAGCTGTGTGTGTGTGTATGGGTTTGTGTATGTGCACGAGAGGCAGTGTGGTGCTCTCTGGCGCCCCCTGTCAGTTGGGGGAGATGGTTCTGCTGCGCAGGCAGCCGCAGGTGAAGCACTTGATCATGTTCATGGTGACGTGCATCAGGGGGCCGAAGTTGAAGAGTAAGTTGTAGAAGGCATGGACAGACAGCCCCCCCGTCTCATCCGCATACTTCATGGCCACGATGGGCGTGTAGAGGGGATTCGTCATGTTCCGAAACCGCGGCCGGCTGGACTCTATCACCTTCTTAGTGCACTGCCGGGCAGAAAAGGAGGGAGGGTGGGAGAAAGAGAGAGAGGGAGGGAGGGAGGGAGAAAGGGAGGAAGTGGGAGAGAGGAAGAGACAGAGAAGTGACAGGGGAGATTTGTTGTTGTTGTTTTTAATTAGTACACAGTAATTGTTGCTTTGGTAATATGTGTTTGAAAATATATAATGAAAATAAAGCATTTAAATTGAAAATTGACAAAGCGAGAGAGAGAGAGAGAGAGAGAGAGAAAGATGGAGCACAGAGAGACATAAAAATTGAATGCTCCATCTCATACTTATAGTAAAGAATAAAAACAAACACTATCAAAACCGTCCTTTTATTCCACCCTTTGTATGGGAGCTGAAAGCACAGCACTGCAGTTCACCCAGCCGTAAAATACCAGCAAATGGCTTTGTTTCAGTGTTTCTGCTGTGCAGTTTGTGTTTAGTTCACTGTTTTTTTTTTTTTTTGTTATGACAGCATTGCCATACGTTTGCAAGCATCACAGAATAAAGCCGAGCTGAGAACAGTGGTTTCTGACAAACTTAGCTGGAAAGAGTCAGTGATGCCACCTATTGGCAAATGGATGGAATAACAGCAGCCAAAAGTATTTTCATTGCTCTGCCTGTGAGGTCGGTCACTGCTGACAACTCAGTGGTTTTCTTGGCCGCCCATTTCAAGATCAGTGTCACTAAAGCACCAGTGTGAGTTAACTGAGAAAATGGGAGTCATGAAACTTGAGATCCCAGATCGAGTCCAGGTCTCAAGTATTTCGGCAGAGGGGGCAAGAGGGGGGCGTCACTGACCCTGGCGATGTCATCGGGGGTCTGGCCCAGGGCCTCGAAGATGTCGACGGAGGAGGGCAGGTACACGTTTTGAAGTAGTGCACTGTGTCGGGATCAGCTCCTGGGAACTCCTTCTTGGAGACGTCCTCCACCATCTTCGCCTCAAATTCTGTGTGCACCGGGCCAGGCTCTATCATCGACATACTGAGAGAGAGAGGGAGGAGAGAGGGGGGGAGGGGGAGGGAGGGGGAGAGAGGGGGAGAGGGGGAGAGAGAGGGGGAGGGGGGGAGGGAGAGGGGGAGGGAGAGAGAGAGGGAGAGAGAGAGGGGGGAGGGAGAGAGAGAGGAGAGAGGGAGGGAGGGAGAGACGAGAGAGAGGGGGAGAGGGAGGGGGGGGAGAGAGAGGGGGAGAGAGGGGGAGGGAGTGAGAGAGAGGGGGAGAGGGGGAGAGAGGGAGAGAGAGAGAGGGGGAGGGAGGGAGAGGGGGGAGAGAGGGAGAGAGAGAGGGGGGAGGGAGGGAGAGGGGGGGGGGGGGGGGAGGGAGGGAGAGAGGGAGAGAGGGGGAGAGGGGGAGGGAGAGAGAGGGGGAGGGAGAGAGGGGGGAGAAAGAGAGAGAGAGAGAGGGGGGGAGGGAGAGAGGGGGAGGGAGAGAGAGAGGGAGGAGAGAAGGTGGGCGAGAGGGAGAGAGAGGGAGAGAGAGAGGGGGAGGGAGAGAGGGGGAGAGGGGGAGAGAGAGGGGAGAGAGAGAGGGGGAGGGAGGGAGGGGGAGGAGAGAGAGGGGGGAGGGGGAGGGAGGGAGAGAGGGAGAGGGGGGAGGGGGAGGGAGGGAGAGGGGGGGGAGGGAGTGAGAGAGAGGGGGGGAGGGAGAGAGAGAGGGAGAGAGAGGGAGGGAGGGAGAGAGGGGGGAGGGAGGGAGGGAGAGAGAGGGGGAGGGAGAGAGAGAGGGGAGAGGGAGAGAGAGAGAGGGGGAGGGAG
>CM040759.1:3145000-3167500 GCA_022829145.1 Albula goreensis | reverse complement strand
CACATACTGGCAGGCTTACTCCCTAAAAAACGGTGCATGTTGATGTGTGCATATGGGAGGAATGTGTAGGTATTGTGTAAGTCGATGTGAGTGAGAGGAAGTGGGTGAAAGGTCA
This sequence comes from Albula goreensis, assembly GCA_022829145.1. NCBI lineage: Eukaryota > Metazoa > Chordata > Actinopteri > Albuliformes > Albulidae > Albula > Albula goreensis. The sequence goes on along the minus strand of CM040759.1, from coordinate 3,167,385 downwards.
CATGGGGGAGACGAAGGAAACAACAGGCCCTGCCTCAGACAGGATGGGAGCGAACTCAGCCCGACCTTCGGGGGGAGTACAGAACATGGTCTGTACATGGACTCACTGTTCCTGTTATACAATGTAACATCTGCAGTTACACAACACAACAGTGCTGCACAATGCTGCAAACAGTAACAAGAAAATGTTACACAAGTGTTGCACAATATAATACCACTGGATAGTGCTACATAGTGCAACATGATTTTTGTGTTATGCAACATAACACACTGGACAGTGTTACATTCATTTCTACAGTGCTACCTAACATGAAATCACTGCTGTGTTTACCAAAGCCATGTCACTGCAACCGAAAGTGATAACACTATAGTTAGACAGGGTCACATTATTTGACAATGTTACACAGCCTACTGTTGCTGAGTAATGTTACACAGCAAAATATTGCTGTAATGGAACACAATTTCACCATATTGTTGTGATAAGCAACTTCAACATTACTACGTGTTGGTAGACAATACAGCGTTACTACTGTAAGGAGGTTACGCAATGCATTTCTCCAGCTACAGACAAAATTACAGTCAGCTGGGTGGGTTTTCTCCCACAGTCCAAAGACGAGCAGGTTAGCAGGTTTATATTTGCCCACGTGTGAGGCTGAGTAAGGGTTTGTTTGTCAGCAATTAATAAATCTCATGATTTTTCTGCAATATCACAGAACACAGCATATACACACCCACTGTCCAGCTACACCGTGCCTTCTGTAGAATGACATGGCACCGCGGTACAGTCTAGAGAGTGCTGCCTCAGCTCTGTGCTATTCTGCACTGATCCCCAGAGCACCAGTTTACCAGTCCCCCTACTGGGGCCTTCTTCATGGCACTGGCTTGAGTCAATTTATAAAAAAATGTATCATTGATTAAATAGATTTTCACAGGCGTAGGATTATGGTCTACACCATTAGAGACAGAGCGGGTGAGAAAGAGAGATAGAGTGAGAGAGAGGAGAGAGATAGAGTGAGAGAGAGGAGCGAGATAGAGAGAGAGACAGAGAGATAGAGAGAGAGAGACTCCCTCTGTAATTCTATAATCCACAGGGTCAGGATTAGGAGAGATTATGAAGCTCCTGTGGACTGACTGGACAGGAGGAGGGACAAGGCAAGGAAGTGCTCACATATGGCGTAACGGGATTCAAACGCGCAGAAGACACGGACCATAGAATAGAATAGAGTAGAATAGAATAGAACCAACCAAAGAATTTGTCCAATCAAATCTGGATATTCCTCATTTGGCCCCACCTCAAGGGCAACAGAAAACCTGTTCTGTCGATAGTACTGTTGGTGTGGCCGTATTTGGGTTTTTATGGGACAGTGAGCACTGTGAAAAGTCTCACCTGATACAGGTAAGAGACATACTTAACAAACTTTACACAGGGAAACACACCTGACACAGGTAACACAGGGGCACACCAAACAGAGTTTACACTTGGCCCCCTATTGTACAGTTGCAAGAAAAAGTTTGTGAAATTGCCAGGATTTCTACGTTGATTTCTCAAAGTATGTGATCTTCATCTAAGTCACAATTACGGAAAACACAATCTAGCTGAACTAATAGTACACAAGCTGCTGTACTTTTCATGTCTTTATTGAACACATTCAGTAATCAATTCATAAATTTGTGGTAATAACATAGGGTTCACAAACGTTTTTATTACGACAGCACATCTAATTGGCCATTCAATCCCTTGCCTTCTCTACATATTTTAATTTTTAATTCCCCAAGTCATTACTGAAAAGTGTACCAGATAGGTTAAGTAGGTAAAAAAACTGATTCTAGGGCCAGAAATGGGGTGGCAGTACAGTATGACAGTGAGGGAGCTAAGCTTGTAACCTAGAAGTTTCAGGTTTGATTCCCAGGTGAGGCACAGTCGATGTAGACTTCAAAAAGGTACCTGAATTGCTTCATCTGTGTAAATGGGTAGTGTGTAATAATTAAAAGTGTGCATAACTATGGATAGGTTTGTAACTGTATATAACCTCTACCAGAAATGTAATACTAATACACAGATTGGTGCGTGTATGTGTGTGGCTGTGTATGCTACTACAAGCTCATTCCCACGATCCGAGAACTGGGCCAAGAGCTGGACAGCAGGATGGATGGATGAGGAGCGCTTTACAAAAATGCCTCCCCCACCAGCCCCCCCTCCACACACACACCTTTCCTGAATACGCCTGGGGGTAGATACAGTGATCTAACCAATATCACAGCGCTGACACTGAAGGGGTAGTGAGACAGAGCAGATACAGAAAGGGCACTTTGTTAACACTGTCACTCCCCCGGTGCTCCATTAATGACACAGAAACAGTGCTGACACTCAAACGGCTGTGAGATACAGCTGCCTCTCACACACACACACACACACACACACACACACACCCTCACCTGAAGGCACGTGGCATACTACTGCCCACCTCAGTCCAATCCTCTCTGGACATAATGCAGGGCAGACCTGCCAAAGCATGGCCTCTTTATCAGGAAACAGCTCAGCTTAAAATAGAAGGCTGTGGCAAGAATAGGAAGGGATCCACCCCAGCCCCTCACACCCTGTCAGAGCCCTCCCTGACCCAGCCACCGCCTGGGCCTCGAGCCGGGGCCAGGGAGCCTTATCTGGGCTGAGCTTTTGTGTGGCGAAGCCCGGCATTAGCCTCCTGCACTTAGCGTAGCAGAAATTGGCTTAATCTCCGCTGCTTTGTGTAAGAGAGCACGGCTTTATCTCCTACACTGTGGATAAGTGAGTTTGGCCTTATCTCCTGTACTTTCTGTAGTTCTGCTGGCTGGACCCAGCTTTTGGATTGGACACAAGGTTAAGCAGGGATAAGACATGTAACCAGCTGTAAACCATAAAGAGAAACACACATGCACTTACACAATCGTACACATACACACACACACACACACACACACACACACACACACTCTCTCTCTCTCTCACACACACACTCACACTCTATCTCTGTCACACTCACACACACTTTCTCTCTCTCTCTCTCACACACACTCTCTCTCTCACACACACACTCACACACTCTCTCTCTCACACACACACACACACACACACACTCTCTCTCTCTCTCTCTCTCTCTCACACAAACACACACTCTCTCTCTCTCTCACACACACAGACACACACACACTCACATCTCTGTCACACTCACACACATACTCTCTCTCTCTCTCACACAGACACACACACACTATGTCAGCGTGGTCCAGGGCCAATGTAGGCAATACCAGTGTGCAGGAGCGCTCCACTGTGTGTTTTGTCTTCAGTGTCAGGCCTGTTCATTTGCTCTGGTTAACCGATGTACATTACCCTGTGTCCATTCTCACCAATGTACATTACCCTGTGTCCATTCTCACCAATGTACATTACCCTGTGTCCATTCTCACCAATGCACATCACCCTGTGTCCATTATCACCAATGTACAATTACCCTGTGTCCATTCTCACCAATGCACATCACCCTGTGTCCATTATCACCAATGTACAATTACCCTGTGTCCATTCTCACCAATGCACATCACCCTGTGTCCATTATCACCAATGTACAATTACCCTGTGTCCATTCTCACCAATGTACAATTACCGTGTCCATTCTCACCAATGCACATCACCCTGTGTCCATTATCACCAATGTACAATTACCCTGTGTCCATTCTCACCAATGTACATTACACTGTGTCCATTCTCACCAATGTACATTACACTGTGTCCATTCTCACCAATGTACAATTACCCTGTGTCCATTCTCACCAATTTACATCACCCTGTGTCCATTCTCACCAATGTACAATACCCTGTGTCCATTCTCACCAATGTACATTACCCTGTGTCCATTCTCACCAATCTACAATTACCCCGTGTCCATTCTCACCAATGCACATCACCCTGTGTCCATTATCACCAATGTACATTACCCTGTGTCCATTCTCACCAATGTACATTACCCTGTGTCCATTCTCACCAATGTACAATTACCCTGTGTCCATTCTCACCAATGTAAATTACCCTGTGTCCATTCTCAACAATGCAAAATCACCCTGTGTCCATTCTCACCAATGCACATTACCCTGTGTCCATTCTCACCAATGTACATTACCCTGTGTCCATTCTCACCAATGTACATCATCCTGTGTCCATTCTCACCAATGCACATTACACTGTGTCCATTCTCACCAATGTACAATTACCCTGTGTCCATTCTCACCAATGTACATTACCCTGTGTCCATTCTCACCAATGTACATCATCCTGTGTCCATTCTCACCAATGTACATTACCCTGTGTCCATTCTCACCAATGTACATTACCCTGTGTCCATTCTCACCAATGTACATTACCCTGTGTCCATTCTCACCAATGTACAATTACCCTGTGTCCATTCTCACCAATGTACATTACCCTGTGTCCATTCTCACCAATGTACAATTACCCTGTGTCCATTCTCACCAATGTACATTACCCTGTGTCCATTCTCACCAATGTACATTACCCTGTGTCCATTCTCACCAATGTACAATTACCCTGTGTCCATTCTCACCAATGTACATTACCCTGTGTCCATTCTCACCAATGTACATTACCCTGTGTCCATTCTCACCAATGTACAATTACCCTGTGTCCATTCTCACCAATGTACAATACCCTGTGTCCATTCTCACCAATGTATATTACCCTGTGTCCATTCTCACCAATGTACATTACCCTGTGTCCATTCTCACCAATGTACATTACATCCTGTGTCCATTCTCAACAATGCACATTACCCTGTGTCCATTCTCACCAATGTACATTACCCTGTGTCCATTCTCACCAATGTACATTACCCTGTGTCCATTCTCACCAATGTACAATTACCCTGTGTCCATTCTCACCAATGCACATTACCCTGTGTCCATTCTCACCAATGTACATTACCCTGTGTCCATTCTCACCAATGTACATTACCCTGTGTCCATTCTCACCAATGTACATTACCCTGTGTCCATTCTCACCAATGCACAATTACCCTGTGTCCATTCTCACCAATGTACATTACCCTGTGTCCATTCTCACCAATGTACATTACCCTGTGTCCATTCTCACCAATGTACATTACCCTGTGTCCATTCTCACCAATGTACATCATCCTGTGTCCATTCTCACCAATGCACATTACACTGTGTCCATTCTCACCAATGTACATTACCCTGTGTCCATTCTCACCAATGTACAATTACCCTGTGTCCATTCTCACCAATGTACAATACCCTGTGTCCATTCTCACCAATGTATATTACCCTGTGTCCATTCTCACCAATGTACATTACCCTGTGTCCATTCTCACCAATGTACATTACCCTGTGTCCATTCTCAACAATGCACATTACCCTGTGTCCATTCTCACCAATGTACATTACCCTGTGTCCATTCTCACCAATGTACATTACCCTGTGTCCATTCTCACCAATGTACAATTACCCTGTGTCCATTCTCACCAATGCACATTACCCTGTGTCCATTCTCACCAATGTACATTACCCTGTGTCCATTCTCACCAATGTACATTACCCTGTGTCCATTCTCACCAATGTACATTACCCTGTGTCCATTCTCACCAATGCACAATTACCCTGTGTCCATTCTCACCAATGTACATTACCCTGTGTCCATTCTCACCAATGTACAATTACCCTGTGTCCATTCTCACCAATGTACATTACCCTGTGTCCATTCTCACCAATGTACATCATCCTGTGTCCATTCTCACCAATGCACATTACACTGTGTCCATTCTCACCAATGTACAATTACCCTGTGTCCATTATCACCAATGTACAATTACCCTGTGTCCATTCTCACCAATGTACATTACCCTGTGTCCATTCTCACCAATGTACATTACCCTGTGTCCATTCTCACATTGTACATTCAAATTCTCTATTTATATATTTCCTATATAGCCACATTTTTCAGCATTTTTATATATTCTTCTATATATTTTGTTCATATATTCTTCTATATAATCTGCAGATGGATATATTTTCTGTCGCACTAGCAGGTTTGTAGTAGTTATTGTCTGTGTCATGTCTGCCATGTATGCAGCACCGAGGGACAAAGAGAAACATTATTTCACACCTCAGTATGTTTTTAACATATTGTGGAAGTGACCCTAAAGCTGACTTGACTTGACTTGATCTGAATATGCATGTTCAATAACGGCCCGTTATGCAGGTGTCTTTGTGTAACTGTAGACTCCTCATCTCTCTGCAGGTATAAATTTCTCTCCACGTGACACCCCTGGCAGAGCTGTGGTGTACAGCTTTGTGTGCTGAAGCTCTCCATACTGCATGAGCATTACACAGCCTTACGGTCCCAAACAGAGCGTAGACTTATTTTTGCCATGACACAAAGCATGTATATAAAAAATGAAAAAAATAATGTTACCACACCTAGCACTTCTACAGTCCTTATTATGATCTCAGCTGCTACTATTTCAATTATGCAATAATCACAATAAAATGTTCCAATCACCATACTGCAGCTGTTACTGCTAATAGTACATCAACCACAACAACGATGACGATGACAACAACAAAAACAAATAATGATAATTATCATCATCATCATCATCATCATCATCATTATCATTCTTATCATTCTTATGGCTTAAATGCTCAGTGTAGAGCATGGCATTTATGCTGCAGGTAATATGACTGTTGATATGTAAAGTTATCTGTAGGAAGAGGCAGGGCCTGTCATTATTGAATAGGTACAATCAGAAATGGGCCCCGGCAGAAAATATGAAGAAAATAAAAATACCGATAATCAAATTAATTGGTATGTTCAGATTTGGCACAGTCTGGCTGATGAGACTACCAAATACGATCAGATCTAACATTGGCTTGGCTTAGCCAATCACATTAATTGATACATACAGACCAGGTGCAGTTTAACCAATGAGACAGTTCGAAACAAACAGATCTGATACATCTTGGCCAATGAGACCGGCTGAAATGAAACAGATCTAACTGTATCAGGCACAGCATTCATTTCAGTTTGAAAGCAACACAGGACGTGGCCAGAGATCATGTGAGAAGTGCAGTGTAGGGAAGATGTGCTTTCCCCCCAAACAATAACAGGTATCGCTCCCCTATACAAACAGGTGTGAAGCACTGGCAGCTATCTTCATTCTCTTATCTATCGATCTATCTAATCTATGAGTGTGTGTGTGTGTGTGTGTGTGTGTGTGTGTGTGTGTGTGTGTGTGTGTGTGTGTGTGTGTGTGTGTGTGTGTGTGTGTGTGTGTGTGCCAGAGAGAGAAAGCGAGGGGAGGGGAAACATAGGTACACAGAAAGAAAGAGAGGAAGGGACACGGGTGAACGAGAGAGACTTCTTGACTTTTATTTCCCTTTCCTCAAACATTACGCACGGTGTGTGTGGTAGCAAGTCACAAAGAAAGATCCTGCTGGCCCAGTGTCTCATGTCCAATAGTAACGTGTGTAACTGTGTTCTGTGTACAGAAGTGCACAAATGAGCGGTGTTTTTGCTTAGCTGTGCAGGTTTTCGCAAAGCTCTGTACGGTTTATGTTGAAATATATGGGGATGGCAAAACTACAACAAAGTCCAACATTTCATATTGTTAAATGTAGACCGGACTGCTGGCTGCTTACGTATAACAAAGAGTGTTAAACAAATGACAAATTTGTTTGTGCGAACTAATTGCTAAATTACGATATCTGAGACATTGTACTAGAGTCCAAAGTTAGTGGGAGTAACTAGGAAACCATGTCCTCTCTTAGACCATAAAATAGCCTATCTGGTTCGTGAGAGAACGCAGTTTGATGAACGGAGATGTTTTATGAAAAACACTGGTATTACATCAATCTAGGTAAAAACTGTTATTAACAACCAGTTTAAGTTTAAAGTATAGGCGCAAGCAGAGCAACAGAAAACAAAGTGTAACTATTGCAGAGCGCGAGAAGACTGAGCTGTGAAATGTACACTCACCATGGTAACGCTTTTTCTCATCTTTAGCGAGCATCACTGCGATCCGTAATCCAATCCCGGAGGAACAACCGGTGATCAACACTACTTTCTGTCCGTCGCTCGCCATGGTGCTTGCGTCCGAGTGTGGGCACAGACCGAGCGGAGCTGCCGGGCTTTAGCTAAACCAAAGCGGATCACTGAGCAGCTCTTCAGAGTGTTGTGAGCAGTCACATGGCACAGACATTGGATCGGCCGAGTTACTTAACACAAGCCAGGGGCTGACCCGGGCTGCGCTGTTATAAAGCACCATGCGCGACGCATGGATATTTGCCACAGCCTATAGCAAAATGTCTCGGAAAGGAGAGGGATTTGCCTTCTACGGCTTTCAGTGGTTAGCTGTTTTACTCAACGTCTTAGTATGTAAAAGCTTTTCGTGTCAATAGCATAACAATTATAAATAGCAATACATTAAGTAATCACAAAACCATAACCACAACGTGCTTTAACGGAAAGTTTCCTTAGTTTAAATACATCATGTAAACAGATTGCCAAGTTAGATGGTAAATAGCTTGTCAAGTTAGGGATACTTGGTTTTCGATTTGAAGTTGGGTTAAATAAGGCGCCAGCAGCATTGCATACCATGCGTTTCAAGGGGGAGGCTAACCAGCGGACAAAGCTTCATTCGAAGTGCTGAATAATACGGGTCCAGCGCGTGGGGGCCGAACTAGGAACTGTTATGATGGCTCGGGGTGGGGGTGACGTCACCGCCACAGCGCACCCCCGCACATTTGCAATGCGAGGTATTCACCGGAAAGGGGTTCATTTAAAACATCGTGTAAAGCTTAAGGACTTACTTTTAAGACACATTTTTTTAAAAAATGTGCAAAACTGATTGTTGTAGACATTGATTAGTTTATTCAGTCATACACGTTTGCAGCTTTCTCCTACATATATGATGTGCATTGAGATGTTGTGGCTTATACCGGCAGAGAAGGGTGCGATCTTTTATCTGGGTCTAGCACCATGCATATGGATACTGTGCGTATGCCTTGGGATGGGAGGGTTTTTATATTTTCAATTTTTTCGATTTTCATCTTGCCTGATAATGAAAGAACAAATAAATATCAGGATAAGATCATATGAAATTCGCCTCTTAAAGTCTTGATTGAATGTGATCTGTAAAACTTCTAGAAGAGTTGTTGCAAAATGCATTCTATGTGTTCACCCGTGTCCCTGCCATTTTCTAACTAACTTTCTAAAAACAGTCTCTCTCAGCTCATCAAAAGAGTGAGATGAACAGCGTTATGCAAACTGGTGGCAAAGCATCACTGCAACACGTAACGCATCTGTGACAGTCGAGTAGGTATTTCAGAGCAGTGAGTTCTAGCGAGGAAACGCAGGACCTTTACTCCCCCCTAGCGGCGGGTTTCAGGTATCGCAGCCATGCTGTGTTGCTCAGTCTCAGAGACGTGTGGTGGCGCATTGGGTCCACTTGAGCTTTTGTGACTCCACCTAACGACACGAACAGCCGAGTAAAACAGACTTATTCAGGCCCATCGACGCAGGCTGAACGTCGCATTTGGCTCATGTTAAACAAAATAGTAATCCAAAAAAATTCGTTTTTAACAATGACAAAATATACACATCTATAATTGCCATAATTTTTACTCATTACGGTGTTGACAGTCGTGGGAGTGGGGCTTAACCTCTACACAGTTTAGATGTTTTTTATTAATCTGAAAAACTGTTTTCTGAAAGCCCATTATTTTTTTCCCCGCAGTAAGATGCATTTGGTGCTCCAGGTCTACAGATGACCTCCCTGGAGACAGGCTTCTAAATGACCCACCAAAACTCTGTGAAATAGCAGTTAAGTGGTGAGGATTGTCCCTCTATCCCACCAGTGTGTTGTAGTCTACAAATTGTATAACGTGAAAACAATCAGCATGTAGAAACCGCCATGGCATAACTGGGAAGCTGTTTGGAACCAGCTGATTATAATTAGCACACCTTTTCAGCCAGGTAAGGGAGCTAATTAGTGGAGTCAGCAGGTTAAGTGCGCAGTGGTTAAGTGCATAGTGGTGGTATTTCTCCTTTCTGTAGCCGGGGATTTCACATTCTACCCAAACTTGAATAGGGCTTGACAGAAGAGCCACCTTTTTTTTTTTTTTTACCCGTGTTTTGATTTGTTGTAATTCAGAGTTGGGTTGAGATGTTTATTGAGGCACGCCAGCTTGCCCAGCCATGGCTCCGCCGCAGTCTATGGAGGTCGATGGCGCAGAGAGACACTCTGGTGACACTTCAGAGAGATTCTCCTTCAGTTCCTGTTTGTTCTGCGAATTGATTTATCTCAATCTGCAAATCTTCCGGGGCCACCGCCGCACAGGCGGAGGGAGAGCGAATGGCTCGGCAAACAACTGGAAAGATTTGCCGGTGGGACAGGAAATCTTGAAAGTGGCGTTTGGGACGCTTTGAACGCGCCCGTCAGCTTTCCGCTCGTGCCGCGTCAGTGGCTCCGCATTCCGAGCCTACCTTCATGTAGATCAAGAATATCTCAACATAAAGGGAAGCGAGTGAATTTTTCTCCCCTCCCATCTAATTTTGTGCCCAGATTCTCCTAAAAGCTCCCGCCTTCTCCTCCGTTCTTGTGCGTAACAGTCAGCTTGGATCTTTGAAGCCTCTAATTCAAATTGCTTTTTTTTCATGGTGAGATCGACAGGAAAGGTGAGATCAATCTGACTGCCCTCCACTGGACTGCTTCAGGCCTATCCTTCAACCTGATCAAGACATGCCGTGTGTCAGATGGTACAAACCAAAGACCCAGCCCTTCAGTGTCTTACCGTTCCTATGATTAACAACCCAGCACTCGTTAATTTGCATAAATGGAGTATCCTATTTGTATCAGGATGATATTATATCCTTATACTCTCTAGTCTGGGAATGTAGATTTGCCAGGTCTGTGCCTCAGTTGGTCTTTAAACTGTTGTGGATGCTCTCATGCTGTCTTCAGTATAAGTGGCTCTAGACATCTGCACCTGAAGCATGTGAGTGAGGTGATCCTGCAGCACAGTGTCACACGTAACCGTGTGAAGTACCGTGCCAATTTTCTGCCACCCCTGTTCACTGAAGCACTTCTCTGGCTTCAGGTATCACGGTTGAAGCTGAAACTCAAATGTAGCTTCAGCATTTTTTTATTACGCCTGGGTGGTTTCTGAGATATTATAAAGAGCAATGTATCTGAGCATAACTCACTCTGAAAGTTAAATTGAAAGAGACAGAATAACGAGTTTTTCACACCTTATGGAAAAGTAAGGAAAATGAGTGAGGCCGTCAGAATAAGCGTGAATACAAACGCTTCACTCTTGTCCGCACTGCAGCATAGATACTGCATTTCAAGACTTTTTTTTGCCAGTTGCTAGCCTGTTCACAATTCCATTCTGAAATTATAATGAATCAGGATATACAGTTGCTGGGTTTGATGGGAAAGCAACATGGAAGTTGCTTCTGTTACTTGTATCAATATTTTTAATATCCAGACATCCAGAGATGTTAAGTTCCCTCCTGGTGGAAGGAATGTGTTCCTGTATAAACTCTGCTGGGTTTGTCTCAGTGTCTCTGTGTCTGGCATGTCTCTGAAGTAAACCACATTTGTTTCAACATTTCTTGTTTACAGTGTCCCCTGAACAAAGTCAAGGCAGCCACCTAAATTAATCTTAATTACTCAGGTAGGTACTTGCTCTTGGCCTTTTGGAACAACTAATTACTCTCAATTACTGCACCTGAGTGTCTGTCTGTTTAAGGAATATTCCACTGTCAATGTTCCCCTAAAAGTAGTCAGCTGGACAAAGCTAGTAATACTGAACAGTGGACAAAAGCTATTCAGTGTTGTTCATTAATTGTAAATTCAGCATGTATTTCACAGTGCATGGTTTTTTTTGCAAGGTAATGTTTACATTATAGTCATTTAGCTGTTGCTTTTATCCAAAGCAACTTCCAGTTGATTGGGGTAACTAAGGGCCAATCCCCCCTGGGAGCAATATGGGGTTAAGGGCCTTGCTCAAGGGCCCAACAGCACTGGTGTTCTTGCTGTGGTTAGAGTGGGGCTTGAACCACCAACCTTGAGGATCTTAGTCTTGTACCTTAGCCACTAGACTACAGGCTGCCCAGTTTTCTGTGTTGGGCACAAATGAAAAGAAATAACAAACAAACGTCTTTATGAGGATCCATCTCCCGGGGCGAAACACACTCGCAGCCACCTGAATCAGTTGCAAACCCTGATGTCAAATAAGTATCGCATTTCGATTAGCGGCTCTGACAAAGCCTAATTAACTGGGAGCTTGCTTTTTTCATTTGTTTTTTTTTTCTCTCTCGCTCCCTCCCTCTCTCTTTCTGTGTGTGTGTGTGTGTGTGTGTGTGTGTGTGTGTGTGTGTGTGTGTGTGTGTGTGTGTGTGAGACAGACAGACAGACAGACAGAAAGACAGACAGACCGACCTTGTGATTTAGGATCTAGTGTGTGGCTTGATTAACTAGAAAAAAAAGTCTATCTACAGAATTGTATTCACTGGCAAGTCAAGGATACACCTACATTACAATGTCAAACAGGCACTAACTACAGTAGAAAGAAACATATGTACTAAACATATACATCATATTAGCCCACTGATCATAGAAATGGGCCTTTTGTTTAATAGTCACAATCTGTCCTTTAGGTTACGATTGGCATCATGGTCTGCTCCCAAACGATGCACTCACTCTCTCCTATTTCCCAAGAGTGGGGCCGTCCTCTCTGCCTTTCAGAGAGTTTCTCATCCTGTGTTTTACTGAAGTACACTGAAGTGTGCAGTATTTCAGTGAAGTTCTTCTGCATCCTCCTCTCTACCATGTGGAGATGTGCCTACAGATGAGCATGCATTTCTACCTCTCTGTAACAAACACAGCCTGTGTTTCTACCTCTCTGCCTGCGCTACAGCAGCATGCATTTCTACCTCTCTGTAACAAACACACAGCCTGCGCTTACCTACAGATGAGCATGCATTTCTACCTCTCCGTAACAAACACACAGTGTGCGCTTACCTACAGATGAGCATGCATTTCTACCTCTCTGTAACAAACACACAGCCTGCGCTTACCTACAGACGAGCATGCATTTCTACCTCTCTGTAACAAACACACAGCCTGCGCTGCATTTCTACCTCTCTGTAACAGACGAGCATGCATTTCTACCTCTCTGTAACAAACACACAGCCTGCGCTACCTACAGACGAGCATATTTCCCTACAGATGAGCATGCATTTCTACCTCTCTGTAACAAACACACAGCCTGCGCTTACCTACAGATTTCTACGTAACAAACACACAGCCTGCGCTTATGCATTTCTACCTCTCTGTAACAAACACACAGCCTGCGCTTACCTACAGACGAGCATGCATTTCTACCTCTCTGTAACAAACACACAGCCTGCGCTTACCTACAGACGAGCATGCATTTCTACCTCTCTGTAACAAACACACAGCCTGCGCTTACCTGCAGACGAGCATGCATTTCTACCTCTCTGTAACAAACACACAGCCTGCGCTTGTTTTAGAAACACCCATACACAGATATGCATGCAAGCACAAATGCACACACACACACACAAACACTCACTCTCATGCATATATGCAAACACAGTCTCACACACATACACACACACACACGTATGCATGCATTCAAACATACACACACACACACACGTATGCATGCATTCAAACATACACACACACACACACGTATGCATGCATTCAAACATACACACAAACACACTCACACACACCTACATGCACACAGACACATACACACTGACACACATGCAAACAGACACACTCTTGCATGTACACATGTGTGCACCCCCCACACACACACACACACGCTTGCACAAACAGATACATCAAATGCACACAAACCCACAGTTCACTGAGTCAGGGCTGGGAGCACATTCATTAAACTGTGTGGGGGGGGGGGAGAGAAGGGGAAGCTGATGGCGTGGGTGGCACATGAGCCCCGTGGAAACACAAGGAGATAAGATGCAGACGGTGAAATCACAGCCGGAACAAACTCTATCTGATAGCCCTGTCGCCATGGCGAATTCAGCCAGCGATGTGATCACACGCAGAGAGTGGATGCTGAGCGCAGAGCGTTGAGCGTTTTCTCTCTCCACGCCGCGCCCGCACAAACCTGGTCTCCCGTGTGATCGTGCACTCTCTGGAAGTCTGGAGTCTCTGTGAGCTTCTTAGCGCGTGAGGTAATGGCACGGCGTAGCTGCTCACAGCTGCACAAATCTGGGACGGCGTTTGTAAAGCTTAGGAGTGGCCCAGGAGCAGTTTTGCCTTTTAGCTCATGGTCAAAAATAATCAAAGTAGAAAGGGAAACCTGACCCTAGATCAGTTCTCCAGCACCAAGAGGAGGCTTTATCAATAAAGGCACTGATCTAGGATCAGTTCAGCATTTCAGATCATAATGGATAAGGTTAGGATATGCACTAGGGAGACCTGATCCCTGGCCAGTGCTCCTGCCTGCCCTGAGATGCTTTATGAACATGAATGCTGATCCAGGATCAGTTTTGTCTCTCAGCAGCGTTAATTCCGGTAATGAAAATTATGAACGTATTCTGAAAAGATCTAGTTTTTGATGACAATAACTTCCTGTGATGCTGGGATCGGTAACAGATCTTGCTTGATTTGAACCCCTAAGTACATAATCTTAAACGTAAGGCTGAATGAATGGAAGTGACCGTGTGCTGGATCCGGATCTGGATCTGGACTGGACTTGTGACTGCTCAGACTTTGAATATTCAGAGCTCAGCTGGAACGAAAACCTGAAACGGATCTGACACTGCAGGATCAGGACTGCTTACTTCAGGTAAATTGATGATGACTAATAAATGTAGCATTTTTGAGATGAAAATATGATGAGATAAAAATTGCTTGTTGTGCCTTAATGCTTCTTTAACATTGGCTGGTTTGACAGATAATTCTATTTTCCCAGTAAAAGAGAACTCCACCGAAATGTCATTTTTTCTCCCACGTTCTGATAACCCATTTTACAAGCCAATTCTGCCTCAGTATGAGGTCATCAGTAAAGGTGATGAATCGATTAGTCATCGTCATAATCATATTCAAGCATCTTCATCATATTTTCCTCTTTGTCATCCTCGTAATAAAAAGACAGCAGTCATTGTATTGTCAAATCATTTCATCATAATTTCTATTTATGAAAGTAACCTAAAGGACATAATGTGCCAGTATATACGATGCACTCACCTCACAAAACATTAGTGTTGTAGATGACAGATTTTACACCTGTTTTAATTTACAAGAGTACTGCTATACCTGGTTTTGAGTCTGGCTGATAGTGGGTAATATCTGTGGTTGATAGTGGTTGATCCCTTTTTGACCAGATGAAAGTGGTTGATCTGGTCTGCACTGAGTGCTCCTGGAGTTGAACAGATACTGAGTCTCTTTGCTAAATTGGTTTTTAGAATTTTTATTCATGCTTTTGAACCATGCCAAGATCTTTTCATCATAGTCCTCGAGTGCGTTGACTAAGGGATGTTAAATAGATTTCCCGAGGAAAGAAAATTGCACAAAGTGAGCAGAATGAAATCCTGAGAAGATTTTATTCCGCTCATTTTCTGCAATTGTATTTTCGTTGAGCAATCTGCTTGACATATCTTGCTGCATTTGATGTCTTTTTCTTTCATGCAGTTTTGCAAAGCGTTCAGCCTGCAGAGTCCTGTGTGCCAAAACAGAAAGTGCTGCATTGTGAATTGTGTCCATTTGTGAGTTTTCTGTGTGTGTGTGTGTGTGTGTGTGTGTGTGTGTGTGTGTGAGTGTGTGTATGTGTGCGCGTGTGAGTGTGTGTGTGTGTCTGTGTGTGTGTGTGTGTGTGAGTGTGTGCATGTGTGCGCGTGTGAGTGTGTGTGTGTGTCTGTGTGTGTGTGTGAATGTGTGTATGTGTGCGCGCGTGTGTGTGTGTGTGTGTGTGTGTGTGTGTGTGTGTGTGTGCGTGTGTGAGTGTGTGTGTGTGTCTGTGTGTGTGTGTGTGTGTGTGTGTGTGTGTGTGTGTGTGTGTGTGTGTGTGTGAGTGTGTGTGTGTGTGGGGTGTGTGTATGTGTGTGTGTGTGAATGTGTGTATGTGTGCGCGCGTGTGTGTGTGTGTGTGTGTGTGTGTGTGTGTGTGTGTGTGTGTGTGTGTGTGTGTGTGTGAGTGTGTGCATGTGTGCGCGTGTGAGTGTGTGTGTGTGTGTGTGTGAGTGTGAGTGTGTGTATGTGTGCACGCGCGTGTGTGTGTGTGTTTGTGTAAAAGAGAGTTTGAAGAGAGTATGTGAGAGGTTTAGCAACACAAGATTATCCTTTCATGCTAATAAAGCACATTTTAATTTTGAATTAGAATTTGAAGAGAGAGGGAGAGAGAGTATGTGTGAGTGTGTGTGTGTGTGTGTGTGTGTGTGGGTGTGTGTGAGTTTGAGTGTGAGTGTTTGTTACTCCCTCTGTGTACATGCATCTGTCTTTCTCTTCAGTCCCCTTGATCTTGATTCTCTTTCATCTCTCTCACCTATGCTACCTCCTCCCTCCATCCCTCCCTCTCCCCCACCCCCACTGCAGAGCTGATGTGTTGCACGTTATAATTAGTATGAAGTATAAGAATATCGGTGGGGAGACAGACATTTAATCACCTGTTTTAATGTCAGACCACTTTACCTACTCAAAAGCTTCTCATCTCACTTATTTGGTGCGCATAGCGGTCAGCACCAACAATCAGGTTTACTCCCACACCGACAGAGACAAGGATGGAGTGATAGAGAGAAACAACAGGCATGGAGAGAGAAAGATACACAAATAGACTGACAGAGATACAAGAACGGATTGGTATAGAGAGATTTGTGAACTTAATGTGAGAGATAAAGAAATGGAGGGACCAATGAGACTGAAGGAATGAAGTGGTGCAGAGAAATGCAAGAATCCAGTCTTATGAACAAGCAGGCACTGGGTGGCACAAAGAGATACAGAAATGCATGGGAGGTATTGGTGTCAGTATTAAAGGAAGTTGAAGTGTAAAACTCCATGACATGATAGTGCTTCTGCATCCTGGGGCCAAGGCTTAAAAATTCCTGAGGTATGTTTGTAAGTATGAATGAGCTGGTGAAGGACAAGGAGTAGAGGGATACAGTGTCTCTTCTCTGTGCGGTTCTCACTCCGTTGTGTGAGTCAGAAGGGAGACGGGCTCAGAGGAAATATGGCCTGATGTCTGGGGCGGATTTCAAACATCGTTACATCGCCATGGAAGCAGCTTCCCTCGTTAACCCCAGGCCCCTTAAATCAGGGTCTGGCGCTAATTAACTCTGGTAATTACACCAGCTGATGTGTGTGCTGTGTGTGTGAGACACAGACGGTCTGAAAAAAAAGAACAGATTCAATCTTGTGCATGCATTCTCTGTAACAACAAATGTAATTCAATCAGAACAGACTTCGGTCTGGGATGGAATAGCGTAAGAGTAGAACAGCAGATTTGTGAATGGAGCAAACAAACTACCGCAGCCAATCGCAAGCTCTCTTAGTCATTTTTAATGTGCAAAGAGGCCCGATCGATGGAACTTAGCGTGGTCAATGGAACCTAATGCGATCGATGGAACTTAGCGTGGTCAATGGAACCTAGTGCGATGGATGGAACCTAGCGTGGTCAATGGAACCTAGTGCGATTGATGGAACCTAGCGTGGTCAATGGAACCTAGTGTGATCAATGGAACTTAGCGTGGTCAATGGAACCTAGCATGGTCAATGGAACCTAGTGCGATCAATGGAACCTAGCATGGTCAATGGAACCTAGTGCGATTGATGGAACCTAGCGTGGTCAATGGAACCTAGTGCGATTGATGGAACCTAGCATGGTCAATGGAACCTAGCATGGTCAATGGAACCTAGTGCGATCGATGGAACCTAGCGTGGTCAATGGAACCTAGTGCGATCAATGGACCCTAGCGTGGTCAATGGAACCTAGTGCGATCGATGGAACTTAGCGTGGTCAATGGAACCTAGCGTGGTCAATGGAACCTAGTGCGATCGATGGAACCTAGCGTGGAATGGAACCTAGTGCGATCGGTCAAATGGAACCTAGTGCGATCGATGGAACCTAGCGTGGTCAATGGAACCTAGCGTTCCTTACTGTCCTTTAGAGTTCCGCTGACATCACCTTAGACCACATTACTTGTGAAACATCAGCAGGTCCAGCTGTCAAGGCCGATGAAGCTCCCCCAACCCCCCACTTTATAAAGCTGCAGAGGTCATCTGCCACCATGATAGCCATAACTGTGAATGACTGCCACTGTCCAGCACTTTCATACCTCAACCTATGGGTCATGACATATGTTTTTAAGCATTGCATTTTATGTGTACATGTGTGACAATGCTTGGATATATTTTAGGGAGTCTTTTTGACACTTTATGACTCATATCAAGCATTAATTTGCTTGTCTTTTCTGTGGAGATGAAAAGCAAAAGGTTGCAAGAGAGGTCAGGTTAGCTCGCTGGAATGCCTGCTTGCTTGTTTCAGTAAACTAATGTAACCTCCTGGGTTTCACTGTACACAAAACTGTTTATGAAAATGTGAAACCAAGTACATGTCAATTGCTTTACTGTTAAAATATGTCTTTCATGTAATATTGATATTTATCCTGGTGTGGTATGACATGTCTGCAGGTAAAACTGATACCTCTTTCAAAAAAAAAAAAAAGGCACTATGATTTATTTTTGACAGCCTGGACTGGTGTTCTCCCTGACAGAACAGGAAAAGCTGTGATTTCTCATTGGCAGGTAAGAGTAAGATGTTTCGCCTCTCCACAAGGTCCCGTCCTCGTCTGACTTTGATGATTCTGCCTCTTGCCTGCATTGTGGTTGAAAATCATTAGCAGAACCAGGCCCATTACAAGTGCGCTTAATACGGAGGAAATAATCCATCCTGACTTTCAGCAAGGGTCCTTTCAGAGCCGCGATGCCGCGGGCAACATGGAAATATTACAGTGTCAAGATTTCCAGTCAGAGCAGGGATGAGAAAGCCCCTCTGGCCTCCTGTTTGTCAGAGCACGACGACAGAAGAGAGAGTTTGAGTTCCTGGCACCATGGTGCCATGGCCTTTCATTTTACATGCATGCACAAGCAAACACACTCACACACACACACACACACACACACACACTCACATAAGCACATACACATACTCTCACACACACACACACACACACACACACACACACACACACACACTTTCTCTCACTCTGTCTCTCTCTTAATTACACACACACACTCACACTCACATAAGCACATACACATACACACACACACACACACACACTCACACTCACACACACATACACATACATAAGCACATACACACACACATCAAATAAGCACACACATACATACACACACACACACACATCACATAAGCACATACACACACACATACACACACACACACTCACACTCACATAAGCACATACACACACACACACACACTCACATAAGCACATACACATACATACACACACACTCACATAAGCACATACACGTACACTCTCTCTCTCTCACACACACACACACTCACATAAGCAAACACACTCTCTCTCTCTCTCACACACGCACACACACAAGCACACACAGATACACATGCACTCTCATGCATTTTTTAACACAAAAAGTTGCTGATTTAAGCGGGAGCTTGTAAAGTAACATGGCAACTTTTTTCCAATAACTTCCCAAAGACTGTTTAAAACTAAAAGCTAAAAGAGGCCAAGTGCGATGGCCACCAGTGATTGTTTTGAGCAGCACACTACCGTCTTAAAGAAATCAATGGAGAGGATGGTGTTTATGGTTATTCACAAATGTACTTCGCACCCTGAAATTTAACAAAGTGTCTTGAATTTTAATTTGCAATGTGGAATGAGTTAGTGCTCTCAATACAGACAGCTGGATTCAGGTGGAGTCAGGCCGACCAGATAAAATCCCTGCTCTGGTTTTATCTGAAAGCGACTGTCAGATTCCCGTCTCCGGTCTCCTGCTGCCGCGGGTCCGTGTTTGAACACTCACTTCCGATAGATTAATGTGTCACTCCCACGTCACGGCCACGATTAAGATGAATCTGGCGCTTTGCGCGGAAGAATCGCAAGAGTGACACGTCCTCCGTCAGCAGTGTGTCATTAATGGGGGGTTGGGGGGAGGGGTGGGGTGGGGGGCCTTCTGCATCACTCAAACCAATTTAAACAGCAGAATGCAATCCACACCAGCCTGTTAGACATTACATTCAAACACTGTGTGCGTGTAACTGAGAAACAGAAAAAGAGACAGAGAGAGAGAGAGTGTGTGCGTGTGTGTGTAATTGAGAAACAGAAAAAGAGACAGAGAGAGTGTGTGTGCGTGTGTGTGTAATTAAGAGAGAGACAGAGAAAGAGTGTGTCTGTGTAATTAAGAGAGAGAGAGTGTGTGTGTAATTAAGAGAGAGACAGAGTGAGTGAGAGAGTGTGTGTGTGTGTGTGTGTGTGTGTGTGTGTGTGTGTGTGTGTGTGTGTGTGTGTGTGTGTGTGTGTGTGTGTGTGTGTGTGAGTGTGCGTGTATCTTTTTGTAAATCCCTGACATCCCTTCCATCAACAACCTCACCCTCACAAACCTCACCTTTTTTCTTTTGCCCTGTATTCCATATGTGTATTCCTCCCTCTTTCATTCTCCTCTCACCTCCTGTGTTTCTTACAGTTTGTCTTCCCTTCTGTTCCACTCTCTTACCTCTCTGTTTGTCCCTCTTCCCCATATCTCTTTCTCCCTTCCTCTTCTTTTCCCCTACTCTTCCCCCTTTCCTTTTTCTACATTATTTCTCTTCTTTTTTTATTTTCTGTCCCTGACCCTCTGTCTCCCTCCTGTCCTATCTCCCTGCATGTGTCTTTCCTCCATTCTCTCCATGTTTGCCTTTCCTTCTTTTCTCTCTGTCTCTCTCTCTCTTTTAATCATCTCAACCCCTGGATGACTTCTTCCCTCCTCTTGAATATTCATTCAGATCCATGAGTTATGACTCTTCTCGGGAGACCCCAGTGTTTTGGAGAAGAAGCATAACTCTCCCTGAAAAACAAAAGCGCAATGGAAAATGGCGTTTCAGACAGCGGTGATATCGGTCTGTGGTTAATCCATTATTGGGGGGAGAATATCGCGCATAAAGGGGCTTATGACATGGACTTCAGAATGAGTGGATTGAAATTTTAATGAGCGGTGATTGAAAGGAAGTAAATCTAAAGAAGTCCTTAGTGGATCGATGGTCAGAAAAAAAGGACAGAAGATTAAATGATTAATGTAAATGATTAATATTAGAGTGTGGGAAAACTGGAGCTGGAACAATGACGGCTGTTTGATGGGGTGGGGGCGTTCCCTCTCATTATAGGGCGTGGAACCATGACAAACCTGCTCACACAGAATTTTGTTTTATTTTGGGTCGCGAATAGATATAGGTGTGACCTCACCTGGAGGAAGAGGAGGAGTTGTAGAGGGCAGGATTACACAGGAAGGATGGCGTACGGCTGTTCGAAGAGGTCACAGTAATCTGGGTGAACAGTGCTTGAGACAGTGTGACTGGGAGGAACACCGAGCTCAGGCATAAAACAAGCAGAACATGTGACCAAAATTTTCAGGCTCTAATCCAATCAGAAAAACATAACTGCCAGCCAAGCTTGTGACCGTAGCAGTCTGTGCCGAAGCAACAACACGCAACAGATGGACAGTGCTGGGGAGGACCTACGAGAATGACCTTGTGCTTTCAGATTGAGATTCTCCCATTGAAATGCCTTGTGCTGTTGGCCCAGATGGGAAACTCACACTTTCAGAAGGATCCGCCCCTTCTGCTCGTCTTAACACTGCCCATCTAAAGCAGCCATTTTGTTTTGTACATTTTTAATCTCAATAAATCTGTGGAAATCTGCAGTTCTGTCAGGGAAGTGTTCTGGCAAATACCGTGACAACAAACTGGGTCTCAGCATCAGGACCCACTTTACGAGTAAGAGTACGAGTACTGCATATAATTGTTATTACAATAGTTATAACATGTAATATATGTTATAGGACTGCATGTTTATAGGACATATTGCAGAGATGAAGATGGAGTCAGTGTGTGAGACAGGTGGGATAGAGCTTTGCAGGAGTGATACAGAGAGCCACAAAATTCAGGACAGCAGAGCTTCTGTGTTCCACAGTGTTGTGTTGGTCAGACCTGAATTCATTGTGCCTTCATTGTCCCATTTTGTCTGTGATGACTGCGATAATTTGACTGGGCCAATAAAGCCCATGAGTGACGGCT
>CM040759.1:3120000-3142500 GCA_022829145.1 Albula goreensis | reverse complement strand
CATTAGGACAGACTCTTGGCAGTCTGGTCTTCAAAAACCGCCCCCTCCCACCCCCCACCCCCCCCCGCAAATCCTGAACTCCTGGCAATTACCTAATAAAACAAGGCCCAACATCTCAGGTACCCAGAAACTCAAATCCTCGCGCCCTGTCCCTCACCCAGCAACTTCTCTGGTCCTGGATAACCGCTCTCTCCTCTGATTTTAATCATTAGTATATCGCCCTTTCTCTGATTTTAATTAACCCTTCCATTCTCTGATTTCATCCAGTTAAACTCCCCTTTCGCAAAGAGAAAAAAAAACGAACTCATCTGTGCTTGTAATGAACCCTTCCGTATTGTGTGATTTTAATCCACGCTTCTTCTCATGGAGTTTAATTAACTCGTCCGTTCTCTTACTGTCATTAACACACACACACACACACACACACTTTGCTTTGATGTTCTCTGGAGAACTCACAAAGCCAACTCTAATTCATAATGACATGCACCGGGCTCAAACCCGCCCCACCATCAGTACACTGCTGTTTTTTGTTTTCTCCGGTCTTCTAACTGTTAAGTGTTTCGGTCCTGTTACAATGCTTTAGATTTACTGGCATGTCAGAAATCCTGGCTGAAATCTTATTTGATTTAATTTTTAATTTGATGCTGCAGACAGAAGGGATAATGCTACAGTCGCACTGAGGAAAGAAAGAGAGACAAACGATTTCTCAAAACATCTTCAAGTGCCCTTCAAATGTCACAGAAGTGTAAGTGTCAGCGGAGGGCTCTCTGTGTGAGAATGAGTGTGGATTCGAGGTGATGTACGAAAGCAAGGGACAGATGTGCGCAGCCGTGTTGCCGTGGAATTCGTTGGCCAGCCGCTGTTCTGCAACAGCCTGGCAGTGTGCGGCACGAGATCACAGCTATTTTCATGAACAGCATGAGGAAAATGAATAAAGCAGTGGACCTGAGAAAAACCCAGGACATGGAGAGAAGCAGTATGCACTGGGTTTTGTTTTCACCTGAAATTTCACTGCTGTTTCAGGTACCTGGGTCCCCTCCTTAGACGTGGAAAACTTACATGGTGTACTACCCTGTATTTGTTCCGCCTGCAGAACAAAATAGGTGATTTCCCTCATTAACTCCCCTACCTGCCTGAAGTGTTGTGCTAATTAGAATCAGCGGGTTTTAGTGGATGGGTGGAATGAATCAATTGTAGTGTTTATTTCTGAAGTTGCAGTTTTCCATATTTGAGTACCCCCCCCCCCCCCACCTCCCACTTGGGATCCTTCAGTGGGACACTCCAAAGTGTCATCGGGAGAAATCCGCCATCTTCGCGGCGCGGTCCCCCCCCCCCCATCCTTCCTACTGACACACCAAGGACCTGAATCATGCATGAGACTCTGTTTCCACTTCTACTCCCCCTCCTTCTTTCCTGTCCACCTCATCCTTTCACTCCCATCCAATCCCCATCCCCAGCCCCTCTCCCCACGCATAAAGAGCTCTGCTATGCACGTCCAAGGGTTATTTCCTCCCTCCAATGATCCTATTTCTCTCCAGAGGCCAGTCCTGGAGGGCCGCAGTGTCTGCAGGTTTAACTCCAGTCCTGGAGGGCCGCAGTGTCTGCAGGTTTAACTCCAGTCCTGGAGGGCCGCAGTGTCTGCAGGTTTAACTGCAGTCCTGGAGGGCCGCAGTGTCTGCAGGTTTAACTCTAGTCCTGGAGGGCCACAGTGTCTGCAGGTTTAACTCCAGTCCTGGAGGGGACAGTGTCTGCAGGTTTAACTCCAGTCCTGGAGGGCTACAGTGTCTGCAGGTTTAACTGCAGTCCTGGAGGGGGCAGTGTCTGCAAGTTTAACTCCAGTCCTGGAGGGGGCAGTGTCTGCAGGTTTAACTCCAGTCCTGGAGGGCCACAATGTCTGCAGGTTTAACTCCAGTCCTGGAGGGCCACAGTGTCTGCAGGTTTAACTGCAGTCCTGGAGGGCAGCAGTGTCTGCAGGTTTAACTGCAGTCCTGGAGGGCCGCAGTGTCTGCAGATTTAACTCCAGTCCTGGAGGGGGCAGTGTCTGCAGATTTAACTCCAGTCCTGGAGGTGTGAAGTACCTTCGGGTTTTCATGGTTTCAATTCAATCATCAGCAAATGAAGATTTTGGCTGATCACAAACAGAGAGCAGGGAGTGTATATTACTGATCCAAACTCATGGCACGATTAAGATTACAGACTGTGTTATATCGGGTCACTGAAGCATCATCTATTCAAAATCCCAGATTTATTTGATAGCTGTATTAGGTCATGGTGCTTACAGCCATGTAGCTATCACTGTTTATCTGTGCGAAATTGACCCCATATAACTCTGATACAAAAACAGCAGCAATTTCTCAATATGATGCAGTCTTTTTTACCCACTTCTGTAGGAGTGAAACCATTGAAATAAACCCAAGGCTTATGAAATCTTTTGTGGATTACCTCTGTGGACAGCAATGTAGTGTAATGTTTAAGGAGCTGATCTTCCACCTCAGAGGAGGTGGAAGATCACGCCCGTTCGGCAACACTGGACTTTGATTTCACTAATGAGTCGTTTCATTTTCTACACATTGTTGAAAAGTGATCGCTATATTCTGTAGTCGCCACCACTGAGCCAGGGAAAAAGCAGGCAGTTGGCTGAGAGATAAAATGAAAAAAGGCAAAAAGTTCACATATTACTGTTATGTAGCTAATACTTGCCAAAACACAAGAATAAAAAGCAAGTGGTGTTAGGCTGCGTGTGGCCAGAGTGAACGCATTTTAATTTGGGAGAGAATGCTGTCAAGGAATGTCGGTGTAATCAGCAGGTGAATGAAAAGGCAGATAAAACGTGGATCTTCGCAAAGTGAACTGTAGCGTCTGCCAATGTCCTGAAGAAGATTGCACTCCCAAAAGTTCCATTTAGTTTGCAATTTTAATTGTTTGTTTGTTTTGTTTGTTTTGTTTTTTAACCCATCCCATGATTTTGAAGCAATGGGACAAACCGTTTGTCTCCGATGTGGTAAAGCAACACATTGGAGATGATTGCTGAACAATAGCATTTATTTAGCTACAGGCTAAATACTGCTGTGAAGTGGTAATTCATGTTTCCCTAGTGAACTGCAGTAAAGTTAAGAATTCAAGAAATGCGAACACAACATCACTGGAATGTAATATTATTCCCTTGAACTGGAGGATATCTTTCTATGTATCTTTTCTGTAAGTTGTTTCTGTTTCCAATGCAAAACAGAATCTTAATATTTTTTATCTTTGTTCTTTATTTATGAAACATTTTTTTTTCAGTTTATGATTATTCAATATCCCCCGATTATAGCCGATATTAAATCAATTTGATGCTTGATGAAAAATGCATTTCCAATGAATATTAGGTTAGAAAATACAACATTTGTCCAATTTAACATGACTTCCTGTATAAACCACGCCCACTTCCTGTCCTCTATCCAAATACTGAGACAGATATTTTTTTTGGTTGAACAGATACAGATCACAGTCACTGTACACCTCTCATGGGATTGTGAAATGTGTTCCTTTCTCTGGATTTGACTGTGTGCTTTGTAAAATGTAATCAATTGACAGCTTAAATTAAGCACTTAACCACTGAAACACACTGAAAAAAATCAGCAGGCACGGGTGGACCCACAGGGCTGGAGTCTGACTCTATCTCCACGTCCTTGTCTGAGACAAAACCTCCTCACACTGCACTGAGTCCCTGCTCTCTGTTTTTGCTACAGCCTGTCAAGAGCAAACAAATGTTTTCATCCTGATGTGCTTCTGCTGTCATTTTTTACCCCCAGGATATGTTTTTATTCACTGCCGTAGCACTGTATTTGTTTGTCATATCAATTAATATTTCGCATCGTTTGTCATGTTAATATATTTCAGACGTGCCATTTCAGTTCTGGCTTCTTGGCCTCCCCTGAAAAAACAGAAAAAAAACTAAACAGAAGAATAACAGATAAAAACAGAATAACAGTGACCTTCTTCTCACTCCATGACTGCAGAGCTATCGCGTTTTAACCCCACTGATTTTTTTCTGTTTTTGTAAAAGCAGTGTGGTGTCGCCGTGTGTCCCAAACCTCCCGCATTACTGACATGGTAATCTCTCCTCTCCCTTCTGTGGCTGTGTGCTCTCTCCTTCGTCCGGGCTATCTTCCCGTCTTTCATCTCCTGAGGCTTGTGCCGCTGCCTGTCGTTTGTTGTCGTGGCCATGTGAGGAGCGACGCCACGGCTAATGAACTTGCTCCTCTAACCAATAGCGAGCGGATTTGTTATTTTATTTTACCAGTGGGCTCCAGAGACCGTGGACGTAAACAAGGTGTTTCACCAGGAATTCTCCACTGAATATGTGTCCCACTGTGTAAAGGTAGACTACATAAAATAAATATGTATGAACTTGTGTAACCTTCCCTCTTTATCAAATTGTAACAACACACACCCAATAGAAAAGTGTGTGAATATGTCATAATCACAAATATCAAACAAGTAATGTAAGGATATTTTCATATTCGTAGAGCTGTAAAAATGATAGTTATAAAATGAAACGTCTCTTTGGTTTATATTCATCGTTAACTTGAAATGGATAAAAGTGTATGTAAGAATCTGAGTTCAGAGAAAGTACAGAAAGGACTTCAATCGTACTTCCTTTCTCGTACACAGAATATTAACAGGCAGAATAAAGCAAACAATAACACAGAACAACAGATTTACCTGTCTGGATGACACCTTCAGGAAAGACCTTACCTGTCATCCCTGACAGATTTATCTGCCTAAATAACTCCTCAGCTGTGTGACAGATTTACCTGTCTGTTTGAAAATTTCACCTGACACATTTACCTGCCTGTATAAAAGCTTTACCTGACACATTTACCTGATGTTATCTTTATCTTACTGACAGATAAATATGTCTGTCTCAAGCAGCTTAAGACATTCACTCAATGTTTTAACTCCTTAATCCGCTAACTTTATCCACCCTACCCATAACTTTACCCCTCTGTTTTATACATCTTCCAACTTGATATGTTTATCCTTGCAATAATTTTCTGTGGTTTAACTCCATAACCTAACCCTCTGGAGACTTAACCCATCTATCTTATGTCTTAACTTCTTTGTTTTTCACATTTACCAACTTAGTACCATTACCCTTGTCACACCTTTATATTTCTATCTATCACCTGTGCCCACTGCATATCTCTATCCATCTGATAGCGTTACCTGTCTGACAGGTTTACAGGCTGTCTCTGAAGCATCGCTTAGCCTGCTGTTCTTCATGTAGACATGCGCTTTCTCTTTTTTTGCCTTATTTTTCAAAGAGTAAAGGCAATTTCATCTGCCTCAAGAGGACATGCTTGACTACACTAAATAATTGCTGTGCACCAGCGGGATCAGATATATTCCTTTCCAAATGAAGGCCTACACAGAGGGAGGGAGGGAGAGAGGGAGGGAGGGAGGGATAGGGAAAGAAGGAGATAGAGGAAAAGAGGGAGTGATATATAGACAATAAGAGAGAGATGGAGAAAGGGAGAGGGAGACTAAAAGAGAGAGGGAGGGAGAGAGGGACAGAGGGAAAGAAAGTTGGAAGAGCAGGGAAAGAGGGTTAGAATAATGATAAAAGAGGGAGAAATATTTAGAGGGAAGGAGAGACTAAAAGGGAGAGAGTGAGATGGAGTAAAGGAGGACAAAGAAAGAGGGAGGGATATAATGGAGGAAATAAAAAAAGGAGGGAAAGAGAGAAGGATATGATGATGGGCAATGAGAGGGGATTTATCGAGAGGTGCAGGTAAAGAGAGAAGGATAGAAACATAGAAAGAGACAGGAGGACAGAGAGACAGACTGACAAAGAGAGATACCCAAGACAAAGACAAAGTAGTGACCCCACCCCCACCCCCACCAACAACCCCTTTTAATTGAAATCGATTTTTCCGGAATTAATTTCTGTTAGTATTACACCATGTCTGTCTGTTACCTTCATCATCATTGTTGCTGTTGCTGTTTGGTTTTGTTTTTCGACACAATCATTTTTCATTTGTCTGTTTAATTATTGCATTGTCATTAATAAAATGAGGATGAGCAAAATGTATTATAAAACCTTCTGCTGATAAAGCATGAGACATAAAGCTGTAAGAGAGAGAGGGGGAGAGAGAGAGAGAGTGAGTGACAGGAGGAGGAGAGTAACAGACCAGCTCTGGTAAAGTCACCTTCATCTCTCTGTGCTCTGCCATCGAGCAGCTATTGATTTATTAATACAGAATATTCACAAAGGGTTAAGTGCAGGCCTCGGATGTGCTGAACAGTGCTGAGCTATGGGCCCTGCGTAAGCTTGTTTTCCTGCATAAACTCATTATGTTACATTACAGCTAGGCATCAAGCAGGCGCTCTTATCCGGAGCGACTTTCAGAAGTGCGCCCTGTGGGCTAAGACAAGGAACGGAGGCGATGCCCAGCTGTAAGTATCACAACTGCTCATAGCACAACAAACTAGGGAATATTTTAAAAATTACTCTGGGCTATGATTTAAAATTTGGGAGGGTAAAGAAAAAATGTATTATGTCATGACAGGGCTTTTGATCGCTTAAAGTTTTGAAAATGTTACCATGGGAGAAAGGTACATATTTTCTTATAGGAGATATTTATGCTTTTATTTAAAGTACAAGTGGAAGAACAAAAACTTAAGAAATTACACTGTAAATCAATCTCATCACAATACAACATCAACAGCAGTCTTGTGTCCCTCCTGGCTTATGTTTAGCTTACTGACAAAACACTCATACAGTGTGTAGATCCGGCCCTCGTGTCAGAAAGAACAAAGTTAAACCAGCATGGATTTCTTTGGTCCTCTCGCTTGGTGATTGGGTGGTGGGAGAAATTGTGATGACATGTTTTCTTTGGGTGTGAGGTGAGACTGGCTGAAATGGGAGAGCTGGAGCTATGCTAAATGCAGGTAGCGCCCTGAGCTACATGCTACGCTACACTGCATCTGACACATGGGCCATGTGACAGACAGAGCCAGCCTTTTGCTTCCTGTCCACACTCACCCTCTATAAATAGTGTACAGTAAACCAATAACCTTAAAAATGTCACCAATGTGTGTGTGTGTGTGTGTGTGTGTGTGTGTGTGTGTGTGTGTGTGTGTGTGTGTGTGTGTGTGTGTGTGTGTGTGTGTGTGTGCATGGTGTGTGTGTTTGTGCATGGATGCTTCTGTGTGTGTGTGTGTGTGTGTGTGTGTGTGTGTGTGTGTCACATTTGTGTGCATGTGTGTGTGTTTGAACACGTTTGCCTATGTGGTCTCCCGTGTGTGTGTGTGTGTGTGTGTGTGTGTGTCTGTGTTTGTGTGTGTCTGTGTGTGTGTGTGTGTGTGTGTGTCTTCTGTGTGTGCGTTTGAACACGTTTGCCTATGTGGTCTCCCGTGTGTGTGTGTGTGTGTCTGTATTTGTGTGTGTCTGTGTGTGTGTCTCCATTCACACGCATTTGCGTAGGAGTTGTATGTGTGTGTGTGAGTGAGTCTGTATTCACGCATGTGCTTAGGGGTTGTATGTGTGTGTGTGAGTGAGTCTGTATCCACGCATGTGCTTAGGGGTTGTATGTGTGTGTGTGAGTGAGTCTGTATCCACGCATGTGCTTAGGGGTTGTATGTGTGTGTGTGTGTGAGTGTGTGTGTGAGTGAGTCTGTATTCACGGATGTGCTTAGGGGTTGTGTGTGTGTGAGTGTGTGTGTGAGTGAGTCTGTATCCATGCATGTGCTTAGGGGTTGTGTGTGTGTGTTTGTGTGTGTGTGTGTGAGTGAGTCTGTATCCACGCATGTGCTTAGGGGTTGTGTGTGTGTGTTTGTGTGTGTGTGTGTGTGTGTGAGTGAGTCTGTATCCACGCATGTGCTTAGGGGTTGTGTGTGTGTGTGTGAGTGAGTCTGTATTCACGCGTGTGCTTAGGGGTTGTATGTGTGTGTGTGAGTGAGTCTGTATTCACGCGTGTGCTTAGGGGTTGTATGTGTGTGTGTGAGTGAGTCTGTATTCACGCGTGTGCTTAGGGGTTGTATGTGATATTAATTGGGCTGAAGACTCTGCTAATGACTTGTGTTTCAGCGTTTACCCTGACGATTCCCAGGATGAACGTGCTGATGTGTAATTATCGTGTAATTAGTGTG
Organism: Albula goreensis; assembly: GCA_022829145.1. Classification (NCBI taxonomy): domain Eukaryota; kingdom Metazoa; phylum Chordata; class Actinopteri; order Albuliformes; family Albulidae; genus Albula; species Albula goreensis. Next base: position 3,134,364 of record CM040759.1, on the reverse strand, counting down.
TGTAGTGTGAAAAACTGCCTAATGGAATTACAATAATCTAAATAAATTACAGCAAAAGCTGCCTAATGGGGAAGGGCAGGGGACCGCCAACTCTGTCATCACACACACATTTTCTGAGAGAGATAAAATCTCACAAATTCTCTCTCTCTCTCTCTCTCTCTCTCTCTCTCTCTCTCTCTCTCTCTCTCTCTCACACACACACACACATATACACACACAAACACATACATACACTCTCTCTCTCCCTCTCTGCCTCTCTCTCACACACACACTCTATCTCTCTCTCTCTCCCTGTCTCCTCAATCACTGTATTATCTAAGGGCTGTTGGACTTGGCCTGGGTTTGGGCTGTAGAATTCTTTACCTGAGCAAACAAAAACCAGCCACCTCAGCAGGGTCAAAAACCACAGAACCCCGCCCCCCACCACTGCCCCTCCCCCCCCCACTCAAACCCCTCACCCCAAAACCCCAGATGGATGGGGTTGCCATGGTGATGCCTGTGTCCTTGCTTGTTTTGTTTGTTTGTGTTGTTCCAGCACTATAGAGTAAGTGTGAAGTACGATGTTTGGTAAATTCACAAATAAATATTTAATTTGGAATTGAATTTTCAACAAAGGAATTTTTTTTTGTCCTGTGGATAAATGTGAATATGGCTTAGTTGAAATGAATCCATCTTAACTGTGGTTTATCAATACATCAGTGCCAGAGGTTCTTTATTCACATTAATGGAGTAATATTTTTTGGTGTCATATACAACCGTAAATGTATTTTATTATTTTTTTCTCCCCCAAAGTTTTCCTGACCTCAAACTGAGCCAAATTTTTTAGTCCATCACAGCAACCCATGAACGTATGACCTCTCTGTTTCACCTCTGATTGGTGGGCTCCCTGTGTTTCCTTTCAGAGCAATGTTTCTGATTGGTGGGCTCCCTGTGTTTCCTTATAGAGCAATGTTTCTGATTGGTGGGCTCCCTGTGTTTCCTTTCAGAGCAATGTCTCTGATTGGTGGGTTCCCTGTGTTTCCTGTCAGAGCAATGTCTCTGATTGGTGGACTCCCTGTGTTTCCTGTCAAAGCATTGCCACTCACTGGTGGATTCTCCATGTTCCCTTGTAATATCATTGGCAAGTCAACTTTGTTTAATATCTGACATCTGCTTCGACTACTCTCAACAAATCATATTTTATAATTCTTTATTTATTTAACTCGGCATTTTTTGTTGGTTCCAGATGTTTAGTCCCCAAACTGGTTTATTCTTAGCTGGATTGGACATGTGTGGAATTAAGGCAGTTTGACTTTTCAGCTGGCAATCCTCTCTGCTGGTCCTCGTCCACTTATATCTGGGTCTCAAGGGGATGAGTTTTCCGGAAAAGCTTTGGGTTTTTTTTTCACAGAAGGATTTTGCAGTGGAGAGAGGGGTCAGTCACATGACAGCGAACCTAAACACTGGACACTGAATAACACACAATGAAGATATCTGATGCAATCTAATCATTTGGGTTGAGGTGTAGCACCATGGCAGCTAGGTGGACTGAGTGCAGGTGAAGAGGAGCTGAAGCCAGGCTGACCGGGCATCCCGTTCTCCACAGAGCAGCTTGTTTTCCATAATCTCCAATCGGGGAAAGAAGCATCACATGTCCTGTGTTTGTGTACAAGCCTGGTCTTACACATGTGCATTTGTCTGAGGCAAATAGATATCTGTGTGTGAATGTGTGGTTGGTGGATAGGGTTTTCTTGAGTGGATGGTGATGCTGAGTGGATTTCTGGTGCACACACAGACACACACAGTCTCACACACACACACACACACACACACACACACACACACACACACACACACACTCGTACACACACAGTTACATACACTCGTACACACACAGTCACACACACACAGCCACACATACTCTCTCACACACTCACACACACAGTCACACACAGACACACACACACAGTCACACTCTCATACACACACAGTCACACACACACACAGAATAATAGCCTCTCACAGACACTGCACAGGAAGCTTCACACAAGCTCCGGAGAAAGAGAGAGAGAAGGAGAAAAGGAAGGAGGGAGAGGAAGGGAGGAAAGAGGGTGTGCAGTGCTGGTGGTGGTGTGTAAATAAAGCAGGGGATTGTGGGTGATTGGAGCAGGGGATTATGGGAGTAATGGGGCCATAAGGGGCCAGCTCTAAAGCGATTGTAAAGGAACTGTCCACTGATGCAGTCATCAGGGTGTGCGTGCTTAACTGTGTGATGAGTCAGGCAGCGTGGAGCCGCCGTGAATGTAATCTCTCCAATCTGCCTCATTACGCTAAGCCCGTTTTTATTCAACGCAACGCAGCGCGGCACAGAACATCGCTCCACTGCCGGATAGACGAGAGACCGGCCTCAGCTTCGGCTCCAGGGTGCCGGCGTAGCCAAGAGCACGTCAGCTCCAGGGTGCCGGTGCTGGCATATGCAAGAGGACGTTCCAGAAACCCCCTCACCATCACAGCATGCTCAGGAGACATCTGGGGCACACCACCCAGGGGCCACAAACTCAAAATACGCTCTCAGTCACAAATAAAAACCTGCAAGGTCTCTAAAAACACACCCCAAAGCATCCTACAGCTGTCAAAAAAACACTGCCAGTGTCTTTGAAGACACACCCAAACTGCCTTGTAGTCCCCCCACTGTTTGTGAGTCACCACTGAGACTCTGAACGCACACTCAAAACACTCTTCAGTCACAAACTACTGCTGTCTTCAAACCAAAGCCACCAATATCTCAAAAAAACACACCCAAAACACTCTACAGTCGCACCCTTGTTTATGAGTTTTAATAAAGACTACCAGTGTATCTCAGAAGACATGCTCCAAACACTCTATAGCCACATGCTGAGTCTCTAAACCCATAAACGCAAAGCACTGTACAGTCACACATGTCTCTAAGGGCACACCACGCCCCAAATTCACCATTGTTACCAGCCCCCCCTCTTCCCCCCTAGCTCTCCCCTCTATTAATCTCTCTCCATTTTAAAAATATGAGGATGTTTTCTTTTTTCTATGAAATCTTTTTTTTTATGTCTCTGGAAATGTTCCTTATCCTTTTGAAAACAGTCGTTCACATTGTAGCCATATGATAAAAGCCCCATTTAATAGCCTCGTTTAATTGAATTGTCATAGCTGTCCAACTGAAACTGGATGTCTTTATTAAATGTAGTGCAGATAAAATGACACTTCCTCCAGGCTGTTGGCTGGAAAGATATACTAAGTCAGAGAATGTGGGAGACGTTTGCCAGAGGGACTTCAAAGAAGGTGGCTGTCTGAAAGGGCTAATTGAAAATCAACCAATCAATATCAGTGACCAAATCTTCTACCCAATCAGATGCCCAGTTCTCTTGACGGACAGTAGTAATATTAGTAGTGTTTCCTCAGGTGCAGCTTGAAAAGGGAGAAGCACTTTGTGAGCGAGGTATCCGGTAATCTCATTGGTTTTAGCATGTTTTGCCACCATTATGGTATGAGCCAAAGGGTGAATGAGCTGGAATCCTTGTCCCTAATAGGCCCACTTACACAAGATCATCAGAAATTCCAGAGTGGAAATTTGTGAAAATAGTGCCCTGTCCAGTATACCAAATTAGTTTTTTTGAAAATGGAAAAATCCCATCCTTTCACCAAAAGCCCTAATTGTCCAGTTTGTCTAATTTAGGAACCACCTGGTAGAGACGGATCAGATTCACCATGTCCTAAAAGACAAACTGCATTTTCATAATGGACTTGGGTCAAAATGTCCTGTAATTTTTCCATTTTATAAGGAAGAGATGTGATTGGCCATCGATCCCTTTGGTCATGTGTTCATCTGTCCTCACTTCAATGGATGAAAGATTTCCCTCTCACTCCCTATAACTGCCTGATGAAAACATGAAAGGGACGGCCCATCAGAAGAGGCTGCTCAAACAGCGGTGAATGGAGCAAAACTGTGCTTTTACTCATCGGTAAAATGAATGAACGAAAGACGTATTTTTCACAAATGAAGAAATATTAAAATTTAAGAAAAAAATACAGTAAAGAGGCAGTTGTAGAATCACATTTATTATTATTATTATTGTTATTATTATTGATGTTATTATTATTGTTATTATTATTATTAGTATTAGTATTAGTATTAGTATTATTATTATTAATTCCTAGTCATTGTTTTGGTACAACTGCAAAATAATGCAGTTGCATCAAAATAATTTGATTTATATCATTATTTGCATCCTTTGAATGCTGGCAGTGATACTGATTTGCTTTGGTAGGGATCTCCCCTCCTGATCACATACAGGATGCCTTTCCCAGAAACACACTGAATACACTGCGGATTATTCCAATGCATAACGCTTTTATATTCACTAACATTATATTCCTCTTTGAATTGTTTTCTTTTTCTTTACCTGACTACAGTACATTTTTTGACTATTGAACATGTTGCTACATTCAGACATTGATGGAAAGAGATCCCTCACTGAATTTTAAGCAGTGGTGTCAAAATCGGCGGAGCTCTGTGTGTTTGCTGACCGTCAGTCCAGCCAGTTTGTACTGACTTAATTACTTCCTGCCGTAGCTCATCAGTCCACTCGCGTTTGATCTGATATTAAAGCATAGAATATAAGCTACGGTTACTATTTAAGCAACACAAGCGTCTCGTATTTCACATGCACCATGTGGTTTCAAAAATCTGGAGTCGTTTCTTAGATCCTGGGGCAAATGGTCTGGCCCTGAGCAGAGGCTGGGGTAGAGACGAGCGCACACTCACTGAGCGCGAGACCTGTGATTTACAGCATCTGGTACATCTCGTTCCATCTGACTGTTTCCTCGTCCTTCTCTCAACCCACCCTTTTCTGACTACATCCCCTGCTGACCTCCTCTTTCTCCCTCTCTCCCTCCCTCTCAGGCTCTAAGCGGATGGGTCTATTGTATTCCTGTATATTGGGTTCCATTTCCCCATCCTGCCTGCTATTTCTTCTCCCCCTTTGATTCATTTCAATCATGCCTTTTATCCCAGCTCCCTTTTCACTGCCCACAAAGAGACATGGAACGTGAACAAGCTCTTAAGGTGCCGTGTGATTGGCCGCATCAACCATTATACCCTGACTGTAAACCCTCACGTGATTGGTCTGCTTTTCAAAGCATTCTTTTTAAGATTCCTGTCTTTGTCAGTCTAGCTTGCAGCTCATTGTTGGTGTAAAGAAAAAGTGGTTCAAAGGTAAAAAAAAAAAAAAAAAAACTTTGGATGAAAATGCTTCTTCCCTGTAATGAGGAGAAGCCCACTGGGTATGTGGAACTAAATATTAAACTGAAATTTCTTCCATTTTTATTCATGAAACAGTTATGATCCCGGACCTCAGAAAACCTAAAGGCATTTTTAAGAACACTTTAATAATTAAAGACATAAAATCCCAAGCTATGTGTTTCTCTTTTTCCCCAAAGACAAAACATAATTATGATATTTACAGCACTTTTTATTTTTTATGATTTATTTTCTTTGGCTCAAAACTGAAACCATCAATAAACAATTTTCCACTGAGGGGATCAATCAATCAATCAATCTAACCATCAATCAACCAATTACATTACAGTTAGGTGCATTCTGTATTTCATTTGCTTCAGTCAATTAGTCATATTTGACATATTCATAATAATGAATAATTTAGTGCCTTAAATCAATTTCCCATTTTTTTCAGTATAAAATGTAAGAGAGGGCTGCAGCTCCAAAAAAACTTCAGTCATCATTGTTTGCTTCCCGTAATAAATAAAGACATTTCACAATTAAATAAGGTGTCTGTCTGGGGCTGCGTTTGGCTCATCTACATTTCTTTTGTATACGCACTTCAGTTCAATTTAATTATGCTTACTGTGCTGTAATGACACAAAAGTACATATTTATGCTGCCAAAACTTGTAGAGAGATAACAAGGGAAACAAACGAACAAAAGAATCTAATCGTCTTTAAAAAGAATGCACCAACAGCGTTACAATAACTCATAATATTACGGTAGCCTCTTCTTGTTTCTCATTCCCGCTTAATATCTCTGTCTGTGATTTAGAAAGCATGTATCAGTACTGCCAATGTAGCAGTTTAATTGAAAGAAAGATGGACTGCTGACAAAACAAATGAGATCAGACTGAATCAAACGATGAAGGAAACCAAAACGGTTTTGGGAAGACTTGGCCGATGAAACTGGAGCACAAACATGGCTGGACTACCTTGCTTGGCGTAAAGAAAGATAGTGCACTTAGCAACCCACCTGACTCATCCTGACGTTACTCTGCCTTACATCACTTCCTGTCATTTTAAAAAATGGTGTTGCACAACAAGACAAACCTGAAAATCAATATATCCATGAAAGTATTAAATAAAGTTATTTCTCATGTGTCAGAAATGTGTTATTTTATATATTATATATGTGACACAACTATTCTGTTTGTAAAGTTATTACAGAGCTAAAAAAGGGCAATACTTTTCTGAGTGCTTCAGTAAGGTCTTGTATCATTACTCTCTTCTTATTATTTCTGTGTGTGAAATCAGGAATTATGGTTTGTTGTGTGTGTGTGTGTGTGTGTGTGTGTGTGTGTGTGTGTGTGTGTGTGTGTGTGTGTGTGTGTGTGTGTGTGTGTGTGTGTGTGTGTGTGTGTGTGTGTGTGTGTGTGTGTGTGTGTGTGTGTGTGTGTGTGTGGTTTTTTTGGCTCTTTGCTGGTGTATATACAGTATCTCAGCTCACTCCCTGGCTCTGATCCATAGATATGAGATATTATATATCATCATGGCACATGAATATTTCATCTCTGCCTGTGAGATGGTGTGGAGATCCCTCCAGTGGAAGGAGCACTTCCGTCATTAATCAGAAACATAAACATTCGCTCCATCCTGTCTGCTTCGCGGCCGTCCTGTCAGCTGCCAGCGGCGGGATCTCTCTCTCACGAGTGCAGCGGCGGGGGCAGTCCACCTCACATCGATCCATTTTCATGCCGCCGGGATAGTCATGGTGACCGCATCCCACCATCGTCATGGCGATCTTGGCAGCAGGTAGCGGCCCGTTCCATCCGCCCTCCATCCAGACGCCTGTCTCTCGCTCCTCCCAGCCAGAGCCTGCCCTCCTGAGGTGTGACTTTCAGGCCGAGAGGCACGGCGAAACGGCGCGGCGGCCTGTTCTTGTTTCTCTGCGCATCTGGCAGATGCCAGCGAGGCCGGTCTGAAGCAGGGCTGTCAAACTCCACTCCTGGAGCGCTGCGGTGTCTGCAGCTTTTCACAGTTGTCTTACGGAGGGCAGCCAAGTTAAGTTATGCCTTGGAAACAAGGTGAGGCGGACCCTTAGCCAATCAGCAGCTTGCATTTATACCTTACGTGCAGAAACACTCGCTGGAAACCTGCAGAGGCAGCAGCCCTCCCAGGTTGGGAGTTGGAGATCCCTGGAAGCACACATATGCTGTGCAGAAAAGCACACTTTCAGCATTAAAAATGCAAGCACTGAAGGCAGGGATGCATTCAGAAAGGAGCAGCAGAAAGCCCACCCTCCATGCAACATACACTGGGCATGTCCATACCGCACACTTCACAGGTCCTCTGCTGCATGCTGCACCCTGTGCTGTGTGATTCTCCCGCTAAAGCCAGCATGGTTTCAAAATCTAGGCTGTTTTCAGAAGCCCAATTTCTAACTAAAATATCTGCATATATGGATATTACATATTTTTTAAATATATGAATACATATTCATAGTTCATATTTCTAAATGCATTTCACCCTCACACATGTTCATTAATGTTTAATATATTCTAGAAATATATGTACAATCTAGATTTATAGCTTTCTAAAATCTTCAGAACTATGAATTTTTGGATTTCTTTGAGCTTGTTTTTTTTGTTTTCTTGAGAGTGTTGTATGGGTTTTTATTACTTTTCTCATGAAATTAGATTTCGGCCACTTTTCAATATTTTTGACATGCAATTAATGAATATATTAATGGATTTATTTATTTATTTATTTATTTATTTTTGACAATCAAATCATTGCATCTCAGATTTCCAGGAGTGGAAAACTCCAGCTTCAAAAAGTGAAGGTACTTCCCTGCGTTTGTTCTACCTGTGTATTACAACAGGTGATTTCTCTGATAAACTCATCTAGCTAGCCTAAGAGCCATGAATTAATAATCTATTCTGATTCTAATCTAATTAGAATCAGATGGTTTTTAGTGCATGGATGGAGCAAATACATGGCGGTGTTTCACTTTCTGAGGCTGCGGTTTTCCAATTCCACAGATGACAAACAAGCCTCACTCCTCCGTGAGAAAAAAATGAGGAAAGCAGCTGCAGGGAAAGGTGTTAATGTGATCCCCAGTGTGAGATCATTTCAGAATGATAATTTTTTTATGTTTAATTTCATAAGTAATCCAACAGCTCACGCAGCCCCTCCTATTCACACAGCAAGAAGCAGTGTTCCAGACAGGCTCTGGAAAATTAATCTGTTTTGTTTTGATATTTTAATAACCTTCGAGCTAATTTGTTTTCTTTTTGTTTTTTCCGTTTTTGATTTTGCGGTTTTATGTATTGTGTTTTTCATTCTTGCAAATTGATGGCTTGTTGAGGCACCTTGTGCCATCCTGCTTGAAATGTGCTATGTAAATAAATGAATAATTACATAAATAATCATATTCAGCATAAATAAAAAATATTATTTATTTTAATACTGGATTACAGAATGAGCAAACAAATCAACAAACAAATGAGCGCTCATTTGCTACATGTAAAAAATTCTGATTTGCGTTTACACTGAGTGAACAAACGAACGAACGAACGAACGAAAGAACGAACGAAAGAACGAAACGAACGAAACGAAAGAATGAATGTTGCGTCTGTGTTGTTTGGACCGGTCCTGAGGTCCTTCAGTTGCCAAATGGGTGATGAGGCCTGGATAGGCGCCAGTAACAGTGACAGTCCTGTTACCATGACAGTCCCACCGCTATGACAGCTCCGTTACTGTGACAGTTCCCCAGGCGTCACTATGCCCAATTACGCGCCCTCCCCCTGTGGAGTACAGCTGACACCGGCGGGGTCAGGATTCTGAGCCAGATTGCTGGGCCTTGTTAGCCGCGCGGTGGGCCTGGCGGCTACGCTCCGAGGTGCTGCTGACGCACGCGCGGCTCTGGCCCAGGAGGGCTGAGGAACGGTGGAGGGAGAGTTTTTAATGATCTTCATTCATGAGTGTCACACAGGTCTGAACTTCCTCTGGTTAATCAGGGTACGCTGTCACTTTTTTTTTTTTGTATAAAAGTCCATATGATTCATCTTGAGTTATATATCACATCCTGTCATTTGATTTTTTTAATTTTTTTTTTACACTGATTCTACCCCAAAACTTGACATGTCAATGAAATTATGAGTTATAATTGGAACTTAAAGGTCATTTTTCTGACTCCCTCCAACCAACATTTTCTCACACTGCGATGTACAGTCTTGCATGTCGTACAGATTTGATGTAGCTTGATGTAAGTAATTTTATAAAACTTTTTAAAGTTATGAAGTCAACACATCCCCAAATGTGGTTTCATCAATGTGCCATGTTAACGAATCTGGAAAGTTAGTTTCTTAAAATTTCTCTCAAAACAGTTCATCTAAGATCTAATGTATTATCCAGATAGAAAAATATATAACTACCATTTTCAAATGACCTTTTTTCAACCATGCTCAGCTATTTTGGAGTTAAATATGATTTCTGGGCTGACCTTGCCCTGAGAAGAGTTCACATTTTGACACTCCATATGTAAAATTAATCACAAGTTCACCATATTCACGAATATGTACACCATAGATATCTCCTAAGACTATTCCGGAAATAAGTGCACTGGGTAAGTAGCTCTGTACACTGGGCCTCTATACATTGAATATTTCGACCCAGTGTGTGTTCTTACAGTTGAATGAGCTTGACTGACTTAGACTATGACTCTGTCAGTCTAGTTTAATTCACCCAGGAGTCTCTCACCCCTGTTAGGAAGTGCAGATGTGGGCGGACGGAAGGAGATCTAGTCCTGTTAGATAAAACACAGATGAAACACAGGCCCACGCGCAAGAGAGAGGGAAGGAGTAAACCAGCCCAGCTCATATCAATCACACTCCACCTGCCCCAAGGCACTCAGCACTCAGCCCGTAGCATAGCATAGCATAGCATAGCACCAGTGCCTGGCACTGAATTTAAAACATATTTGTCAATGGCAGGTTGTTGATTGGTTGGTGCTTTTTGTTTTTTTTGGAATACATTGACAAAATTATATGTTGAATAAATGCACAATTTTAAAATTCATAGTACAGATATATTACATTTAGATAAATAAGTAATCTGCATCAGCACTCAATATACACCTCACTATGACACCCATTCAAAGTGTCCAGTTGAAAGTGTATACTAAAGACAGAATTCCGCCAATTTCAAATTCAATAATGGAGGTCATTTTGTGGTCAAGGTCAAGTTCAAGGTCAAAGTAAACTGTATTTTGCCCAAGGGCTGTAGAAAATGGAGAGTTCAAGTCCCAGCTCAATGGTGTGCTGGATATTAGTTGGGCTGACCGGCCTGATGAGGAAATCCTACTTATTGATTGGTTCAGACAATTCAGAGATTGACAGATGTAACTCCACCATCTTTTGCCAGTTGTGACCCAACCCACTTCTTTCTGTGATAGCTAACATAACTACCCAAATGTTTTCTGATTCTAAATTATTCTGAATTACCTGGCGTAGAATCATATCCACCTCAAGATGCTAATTTAGTGTGATGTCATCAGTGGAGGTCACATGTGTCAAGCTGCCACAAACCATTGGAGCCAGTCATGCCTGCTGACATATTAATTAGCATTGGTCAGTGTGTGAGGGTTTATGGGGCTCTATTGTAATGGAAGCAGAGTCATGTTTGCCTTATTATTTAATAATTCCCAACAGTATCCACCCTCAACCTCCAGAGTTGTTTGAAAATATCATGGATGAGCAAAGCTACAGGCAGCTTTGTCACAGATAATTTTATTTGATTTCATTTCATTGTATCTTTATTTATTTTGCCCTTTATTTATCCCCACTCCAGGGGAACCAGGGGGTGTATCACAAAGCGAGATTAAGGAGTCAGCTGCTAAGTAAAGCTCATAAATATTTGGAGGCAACTTAGACTTCAATCCAAACATGTCATAAAATTGAACATATTTCAGGAAGCTAGCTGGCCTTCCCCTTAATTCTACCCCAGGTTAGAGAGACTCCAAGGACTAAAGTGCTATGATGACCTCACAATAGCTCTCTAATCTGAACCAATCATTCCTGATTTCCTACTGAAACTAAATAATTTAATTGGTTCTGATGGGTCAGTGGTTCCCTGCAAATGGTAGCTAATGGGGTTTGTGAATCTTTGCGTTCTTATTAGTGGGCTACAAAAGTACAGTACAGAAAATCTGAACCCATGTTCTGCTGCTTGTGAGACTCCATTACAGAGAAATGCATCAAAATGCACTGGAGAAAAACAAGTGAAAGAAACACAGTGGAGGGAAAGAGCTGTGTTACTCAGAGCTCGAGTTCTGTAATATAACATTATATTTCCACAGATTTGCATTATTCATTATTAGTTCACTCTAAAAATAAAACTTATTAATTCATTTTATTACCTCAGGAAATAGGGATCTTATGTGACAATGGTGTCTCTTCACAGTACCCATACCCAAATTTAAGTAGTCCATGAATCAGGCCTAAAGTAGAATAAACAGGCCTATTTCATTATCAGGCCTAAAGTAGAATAAACAGGCCTATTTCATTTCAAACTGAATATAAATCTACTGAAAAGATCACACCACTTTAACTTTCTATGGTAATGTCTCCTTGAAGTAACCAAAAATAACCCATAGACTGTGATTATTTTTAAATTAGGTCTGCTTTCAAGGGCTACTCACACCTAGACAGTCATGGAGAAATGCCGTCATTAGGTAAAAACTGTGTGAAAATAAATGTAATTATGTCCTTTAAGCTTTGATTGTTTGGTGAAATTCTCCATCGTCTCAGAAGTCGTCAGAACTCACAGTGGGGTTCAATCAGATTACACTAAATCCATGGTCTGATAATGGCTGCTATCAGAGATAGAACGCAAAACGGGAGGGAAGACACGATGAATCGATGAGATGGGATGGTAGATGAAGAACTGAACTGAAGACCTGCTTCACTTTGGTCATTAAAGATCCAATGACTCCTGTCAGAAAGGCAGGAAGAGAGAGAAAGAGAGAGAGAGGGAGAGAGAGAGAGAAGTTGCCCTTTTTAATTTTTTAAATATGATTTTAAAAAAATGGGAGGGAGGGGGCGGTTGGGGTTTGTTGCTCATTTTTATGAAGCCTTTATTTAGCCAGATTAGTTTAACTGAGATACAGAGAGTTCTGACCTACCCCAAAGGAAAGGAAGCAAACATAAACAGTTTGACGCAATGTATAGGAAAACTTACAAACGCTTCATTGCACATTCACATTGCACATATGAAAGCGCAAAAAGATGTGAAATAATGATCAGAGAGGTCTGTTTCAACATGCACTCTGTGATCAGATAAAGTGGGTGCAACGGTCACGCAGACGATAATCAGCAGGACATTTACAATGCTTCAGTGGCAATGAAATCCAACCTTTAAAGTGTTTATGTGTGCTCCAGGAGACCTGGGGCAAAGGGGGGCAGGGCAAGGGGGCGTAGGTGATGGACACTATGACGTGGGTGATGGACACTGGCCTTGGGTGGGGGCTCCTGACCACAGTCTGGATCCCTCAGTCTGGCTGCTTAGTCCCAATCTGTCTGAATGTGAATGACCCCAGCACACAGCACAACTTCAACATTATTATGCTGTTGATTATGATTAGCAGTAGTAGTGGTGGTAGAGGTAGCGGAAGAGGTGGTAGAGGTGGTAGAGGTAGAGGTAGCGGTAGAGGTAGAGGTGGTAGTAGAGGTGGTAGCAGTAGTGGTAGAGGTAGAGGTAGAGGTAGAGGTAGCGGTGGTAGTAGAGGTGGTAGCAGTAGTGGTAGAGGTAGAGGTAGCGGTAGAGGTAGCGGTGGTGGTAGAGGTGGTAGCAGTAGTAGTAGTGGTAGAGGTAGAGGTAAAGGGAGCGGTGGTGGTAGAGGTGGTAGCAGTAGCAGTAGTAGTAGTGGTAGAGGTAGAGGTAGAGGTAGCGGTAGAGGTGGTAGCAGTAGTGGTAGAGGTAGAGGTAAAGGGAGCGGTGGTGGTAGAGGTAGAGGTAGAGAGAGGTAGAGGTAGAGGTAGCGGTGGTGGTAGAGGTGGTAGAGGTGGTAGTGGTAGTGGTAGAGGTAGAGGTAGAGGTAGCGGTAGCGGAAGAGGTGGTAGAGGTGGTAGTGGTGGTAGTGGTAGTGGTAGAGGTAGAGGTAGAGGTAGCAGTAGCGGTAGAGGTGGTAGAGGTGGTAGTGGTGGTAGTGGTGGTGGTAGAGGTAGAGGTAGAGGTAGAGGTAGCAGTAGCGGTAGAGGTGGTAGAGGTGGTAGTGGTGGTAGTGGTAGTGGTAGAGGTAGAGGTAGAGGTAGAGGTAGCAGTAGCGGTAGAGGTGGTAGAGGTGGTAGAGGTGGTAGAGGTGGTAGAGGTAGAGGTAGAGGTAGAGGTAGCGGTAGCGGTAGAGGTGGTAGAGGTGGTAGTGGTAGTGGTAGTGGTAGCAGTAGCGGTAGTGGTGGAGATAGAGGTAGAGGTAGCGGTAGAGGTGGTAGTGGTAGCGGTAGTGGTGGAGATAGAGGTAGAGGTAGAGGTAGCGGTGGTGGTAGTGGTAGCGGTAGTGGTGGAGATAGAGGTAGAGGTAGAGGTAGCGGTAGAGGTGGTAGCGGTAGTGGTGGAGATAGAGGTAGAGGTAGAGGTAGCGGTAGAGGTGGTAGTGGTAGTTGTAGTGGTTGAGGTAGAAGTAGCGGTAGCAGTAGCGGTAGAGGTGTTAGTAGAGGTAGTGGTAGTAGTAGAGTAGAAGTAGCGGTAGCGGTAGCGGTAGCGGTAGAGATGGTAGCAGTAGTAGTAGTGGTAGAGGTAGAGGTAGCGGTGGTGGTAGAGGTGGTAGAGGTGGTAGAGGTGGTAGTGGTAGAGGTAGAAGTAGCAGTAGCAGTAGCGGTAGAGGTGGTAGAGGTAGTGGTAGTAGTAGAGGTAGAGGTAAAGGAGCGGTGGTGGTAGTGGTAGTTGGTAGTGGTAGTGGTAGAGGTGGTAGAGGTAGTGGTAGTGGTAGTGGTAGAGGTAGAAGTAGCAGTAGCAGTAGCGGTAGAGGTGGTAGAGGTAGTGGTAGTAGTAGAGGTAGAAGTAGCGGTAGCGGTGGTGGTAGAGGTGGTAGCAGTAGTGGTAGAGGTAGAGGTAAAGGGAGCGGTGGTGGTA
>CM040759.1:3107500-3115000 GCA_022829145.1 Albula goreensis | reverse complement strand
CACAGAGACGTGCCTGATCACCTTCCAACCTCTACGATTGCCTGCCCCCACCCCCTCCCCCTCCCCCCTACTCCCCCGGTCTCCGATTTCTCCTTTCACTTAAATCCCACCTCTGGCGGTCGGTCCTCTGTGTCAACATATCTGAGCACCTGCGGGGGGAAGAGATTTTATTATCCAAGATAACGCGCGTCTAGTAAAACACTCTCTCGGTTTGTGCCTTTGGCAGTCTAGGCAACAGCGGTGGACATTACGAGCACATGTAGCCCTATCACTGCACCGAGCTACAGCGGCGGGCGGGCAGCGCCTGGAAATGGAATTACTGTAGTAAAACACAGGGTTATGTCGTTCGTCGTGCACATCCGACTGAGACTTAACAGAATCCCTCGCGGATCAACGGCTGCAGGACCGGAAGATTTGATTTAAGAAACCTTCCTCTAAAGAAGGTTTTTCATTAACGGAAGATCCACAGAGGCGCCAGGGCAGCATAAAGCGCTGTCATTTCGGAGAGAATGCATCTTTTTAGTGCCATCTTTCTGCTGCTCATGTTAGCTGTGGTTCCCTTTGAGGTAAGACGTGCGCGCTCTTCCTTTCCTATTGCAATGATTGTGGGTCCGCGTGGACTGCGTGACAGCGTTCCCAGTCCGTCTTGAGTGGCGAAAACACAGCATGATTGTGTTCTTTTTGTGTCTGATGATGTCAGTGGTGCCATTATAACTACGGTAATCCTCACTATGGGATGAAAATTATTCATTGTACGTCCTGAAAATGTGTAGCTGAGCTCGCTACCCGCTCGTGCTGCGTGTATATTGACTTTATTGCTCGCGAGGGAGAAAGTGCCTGATATGCAGATCTGCTCGCCCGTGATGAACGCGGTCGGAAACAGGGGGCTTGTCGCTCTTGCGCTCTTGGGAAGGAAAGTTAAGGGAAAGCAAGGACATCTCCTCTAGGCTTACGCAGAAATATTGTGCATAGACAAAAAAAAACATGTCCACGACCTCTTGTGTTCCTGTAGTAATGCACTGTACCGTTCTGTTGTTTTCACGGAGGGACCACGCTGGTAGCGCTGGTATTAAAGACCCAGAGCGCCGGGCTGTGGAAACACGTGTTACGGTTTAAATTGTTATTGGGTGCAATTAAAGAGTGCTGAGAGAGTAACTGAGTTAGAAAGCCCTAGTATGGGGCCAGTTTTGTGGTTTTTGACCCCAGCGGTTCCGGCCTTTCGCATCTAAGAAAGAAAGAACCCGTTCTCAGCACTAACTTAAAGTGATTAGTGGAGATCATGTACCTTCTATAGATATGAATGTATGGGAAATGTGACGACTCGTCAGAAAAACGCTTTATGTAGTGGGAAAACTTGCCACCTCGAATGAGTGATTTCCCTTCACTCTGATTGAGAATTCGGTCATACTCCCTTAAATTATTCATTACAATCATTCAGTAGCAGTCTCTGTCGCGGTCTCCCTCTCCTCTCATCACACGTCCTCGACCGTAATTGGACCTTGAGGGACAATTTGTTGTAAGTGCTGTCAAGTGAAATATTCATACTAAACGCCTCAAACCCATCTCACAACGTAATGCAGCAAGCATAAACAATTAATGAATTCTGCTCCCGATCCCATATGTGAAATGAAACGAATAGCCTGCGCCACGCCACAGAGTTGTAACCCTAACACGCAGTTCTCTTAAAGTGTATTCATTAAATATTCAACGGCCTTTGATGAGAAATAGTGCGCCACAAACTTCCGGCGTGGCTGTTTGTGAGGTGTCAGTAGTTGTTTGTGGATCCAAACAGCACGGCCGCGGGCACGGGCCTGCCCGACCAGCGCACGCCTCTCTCTCTCTCTCTCTCTCTCTCTCTCTCTCTCTCTCTCTCTCTCTCTCTCTCTCTCTCTCTGTTTTTCTATCTCTTTCTCTCTCATTGTGCAGCGCTGTTTTGGCCGAGATGCAGGCGGGGACTGAGCAGTAGCCCTAATACATTAAACATCAGCAGCTGTAGCAAAATGCAGGTGTCGCGGGGAGATCCTCTCTCTCAGTCTGCGTTTTCAGCTGCACTCTGGCCCTCTGAATCTCCACATGAGAGTGTGCTTTTAAAGCTGAGGACACATGTACAAACATGCTGACACTTTTAACTGGGGATATTGTAAACTGACACAGAGCGGTGGCTCCCTCAGCACCCACCCTACTCCTCACGCTCACACTCCTGCACATGACTGAAAATAAAACCACAAAGTGAGTGTACATCTGTCTGCGTGCTACATGTTAGCCCCCAAACATGTAAGAATGGATACATCATCTCTACAGCTCTGTATTCTCAGAGGATTCACCGCTGTTACTGTACCCACTAATATAGCAACATCCTCTCTTTGCATTGGTTCTCAGATACATCAGATCCATACCTAAATATAGCGTTCGGTCCACAGTTATAGTGTAAGCATGAAGGAGAGGCCACTCCATAAATAAGACAACAGAACCTGTTGCCCAGTAAAACTGGTTTGTAGGCCTACAATCAATCTTGAGATTATCTGTCTTCTACTGTCTTCTACTCTTGTTGATTTTCCCAAATAGTGTTCTTTGGCAATAGTGCTACATATCCCTGTATTCAGTTACAGTTGTATTTTGTGTGTTTTTTATCTATATATCGTGTGATAGCATTTCAGCGGAGAACTGGCCCTTTGGCTTTAGTGTTTGAAATTAATAGGGCATAATTAAAATGGTGCTTCCAGGTTAATTCCCTTCCAGGATATCAGTGCTTCTGGATTACTGAGTTGCGGATTTCTGAGGCTGGTTCTGCTGTGAAGTTGCTGAAAAAGTTCCATCAATGGTGCAAACGTTGATGGAAACAGGCGCGCAATTAGAGCCGTCTTTGAACTGGGGATCAAGACCACAGCATGTTTATCCATACATTATTACCATACCAGGAAAAAAGTAAGCCGAATCCTTCACACACAGTGAAATACACAGTATCCAACCAAGTTTGACAGAGACACTTGCTTCCTCTTAGACTCAAAAAAACTCTGCTATACTTCAACTGAATTCAAATCCTTAACAGCTGATTACATTTCAAATCAACGTGTTTTGTTTATCAAGCATGAATTGAGTAGCTCAGAGGAAGTCCATTGGCCGGAAAAAAACCTGGGGGTGGTATCATGGACAAGGTGTTAGCCAATCCCTGGTCTAGTTTGATGTCTCCATGGAAACTTTCTGTTTAGGGTGTGGCTATGGCCTCCACTGGACTCAATCCCTGTCTGTGATACTCTACCCCTGTGTGCATTCTCATGTGAATTTGTGTATTTGAATGCGATTTTGTACGCAGTGCTTGTAACTGGTAACAGTGCTGCCCCGTGCCCACACTCCCATTCTTTGACCTAGTCTCTCTCAAAAGAAGTCGTACCTTATAGAGACAACCAGGTAAAATAAATAGTAAATTCCAAAAAAATAAATAAATAAAATAAGCTGAAAGCAATCATTTTAATGTGTACCCTCTTGTAAAGCAGTCCTCTGAGTAAAGCTGTATTCTCATGCACAGCCAGGCCCGTGCGACTGTGTCTTAATTTATGATCCAGCCGAAGACACCGCTGATCAGTTGTTTGGTCACCTTATATTTTGTGATCATTTTTTAATATGTTTTTTAATATTTTACCTTACACCTTACACGGTACGTAAACAAACTGGAATATTCATCACATTCTGGCTTCTTATGCGAGGCTGCGCTCCGCGGTCACAGATGACTTCTCGCCGCTGTTCGGTCACCGTTTCGGGAGGCGTAAGAGGCTGTGGTTGATTTTTCTCGGGAGGGGTCAGGTCGTTTTGCGTAAGTAAGCAATCAAGGTCCACGAGATTACTCTCACGTGGAGACGGCACGGGGGCGCCCTGCCTTCTGACGGCTCCGACTGGGAAGTTATCGGCCCGATCTGACTTTCTAATGAGATGGAACTGCTCGTATAACTCATACCTGACTAGCGGTGATTGAAATAACAGTGTTCATGTTGTCAGGGTTCGGCTGTGAGCCAGTCCTATGGCAGAGGTCATAGCTGTGACTGATAATCATGATTAAAGTAATACATTTATCCAGATGGCAGTCCTATATGATGCCACCATTAACTTTTAACAGAGGCCTTTTTCCCAGCCGGTATAAGGTACAGCCTCCATGTATTCCGGTGTTTTTTTATAAGGTATAAAGACATATACACAGGCTAGATACAAATGTAAAATATCTGCAAAGTGACTTCGCTGCAGGAATGAAATTTGAAATGAAATATCACCTTGTTGGCAAATGTTAACTTTGCATTAGGTGATTTAAAAAATATAGTGATATTAAAAAAGAAAATGAAAAATTGGAAATAAGGGTGACTCATGATGTATTGTCAATGAAACATCATACTTTTGACCCGCTGCATTTAAACAGCTGACTGGCTGGAAAACACAATGTCATTAAGATACTGTGTTTTTATGTTGAGTGGGTTAGCTATTGTTAGTTGAGTAACTGTAATGTAAACCATTTTTCACACCTAGAATCCTGGGCGTCAGGATAGCTTGCAGTGCGCCTTTCAGTCCAGGAGAGTGCGACCACTTATGATTATTCTCTGCGCTGTAATGTTGTGGAGTTCATAGTTTATGGCAATAATCATATTTCAGAAGATATTGGATGATGGCCTTGGATTTATTGTTTTTAGATGTGCATTTGCATCCGCTGGTCTGACTCAGGCGGACTCTAATGGGAGGGAAAATTATGAAGGAAAGCTTTTGAACAACCTCACTCCGAAAAACATTCATCTCACTCCATTCATGCTCTCTCAGGTCACTGCACTGAGTAGTAGGCGTTACGTTGACGTAAGAACAGTACGCTTTTGTTCGAATTCAGTAGGCGCTGATTAGTATGCGATTTCAGACGCAGACGGTGTGTTTCTGAACTCAGGTCATTGATTGGCTGAACAATCTGAACACCTTTTTTTTTTCCAAGGCCTGACCTTTCCACTTTAAGATATCAGTGTCATCACTCTCTAGCGGCCTCTCCTGGCCAGCTTGGCACCTGCAACTCTGAGAATTGAGTGTATGCTGACTTTAGTAGTCATGTGACGTCACCGGAAGTAATTGGTGATACGCCAGCAATGTGAATGGAAGCGAGGGCCAGGTGTCCCCTGAACTATCATATGGTGGTAGAGGGTCACTGGGGTGGGCTGCAGGGTTCTGCTTGGGGTGGGGAAAAAACAAGAACCAAAAAAACAAAGACAGCCACCATGGGCCTTCAGGATTGGATGCCTCACCTGTAACGGTAGGTGCTCTTTATGCTTTACGTGGCAAATCCACACCTCCGGGCCCCTCGTCTCATGGCGGTCTGGTCTGAGGAGCGAGAGCCGCCACTCTCCCCGTCGCCATGGTTCCTCGCTCACCTCACAGGTTCCCGCACCAAAGCGCTGCGTGCCGCTCTGTGCTTGAGGTGTTTGTGGGGGTGGTGGTGGTGGGGGGGGGCGCTATCTTTTTGTGTGATCCCCACCATGCACTGTGTGTCGCCTGCCCTCAGTTTCAGTAACCAGCTTAATTAGCCTCCCTCATCGTGAACAGCTGTTCCGTGTGGTCTCATTATGTACATGTGTACATGTGTATTGGTGCGTGGGCTGTCTGCTAATGGAGAAACACATGCATCAGCTGGGGTCTGACCAGCAACAGGGCGAAACCCCCTGAAAGGAAAAGGTGGACAATGAAGACAATGAAGTGGAGATGGAGGAGGAGGAGGAGGAGGAGGAGTGGAAGAATACTGATGACAGGATAGTGGTTCAGTTACACACCTCTCAAAGCAGTGTGGTGAAACTCAAAGCTAATGATGGCCGTGGGTATGCTGGTTTTACTCCAGCCCCAGCTGTCAATCAGATAATTAATTTAATTATCAGCTAAATTAGTCATGTTGATTTGCATATCATGCATATGAAGTGGATATCCTGGAGGGGTACAGTGTCTGCAGGTTTAACTCCAGTCCTGTAGGGGGCAGTGTCTGCAGGTTTAACTCCAGTCCTGGAGGGCCATAGTGTCTGCAGGTGTAACTCCAGTCCTGGAGGGACCAGTGTCTGTAGGTTTAACCCCAGTCCTGCAGGGGGCAGTGTCTGCAGGTTTAACAGGACTGGAGTTTGAGATCCCTGCAGTGGAGAGTGCAGATCACACTGAGTTGCCCAGGCTGCTTACTTCATTGCATTGATCTGCCTCCCTGGGTAGTGATGAAAGTACACAGTATGATTAGAAAAACACGGATTTTTGAAACAGCTATTTTAGTTTCTCTTATGTCACCTTGAGAGCATTTTTGACTGAAAAACATAGTAGGAGGCATTTAAAAAAAAAATAATTTAAAAATAAAAAACAGCCATCTGTGTTCCTTTCAGCCCCCCGTTTTAGATCAAGACTTTGTCAGGTTTTGTTATTGTGTTGCAGACAGTGGCTCTCCAGCGGCAGGCTGTTGTTTTGTGTCTTCAGTAAAACCAAAACACACCCCAGTAAAGCTACCCACAGCCTGTCTATGCGCAGCTTCTCTGTTTGACAGGGTAAAAAACAACCATTTCGTCCTCACTCAGACTGCAGTTAGAGGAAAGGATCTCACTGAGAGAAGGCATCAGGCCAAGACGCTGATGACGTGGAGTTAAGCTCTTAATTATAAGTATCTGTTCATAAACAGCTGTATGGAAGGGCATTATGTAGTCTGTCACCCATAGTATAACAGAGAGTACGACTTCATATTATAACGTCATTATATAATATGTTATCCATGCTGTAACTGGCATTATATAATTTGTTATTCATGCTTATAATTGGCATTATATAATATTGCATCCATCTTGCAACTGGTATTATGTTTCATATAATGAATGCTTATAATTACCTTTATGTAATGTGTTATACATACTGCTGTTTCGTAATGTGTTATCCATGCTTCTGATTAGCATTATGCAGTGTGTTATCCATGCTGTAATGTAGACCATGGGCTGGGCTCTTTCAAATACACATAGTCTCTGTAAGAACATATACCTTTCAGTATAACCATTAACCAAAGGTTAAACAATCAATGTAATAAAGTCTTGTCCTATGTTTTACTACATTTCTTTGCATCCCCAATATATTTGCATATTTATGCCGAAAAAATGCACCCAAATAATACAACAAAGTCTAAATGGAGATTTGCTTCCCTGTTTGTGCATAATCATCTCTAACTGGAGATCGGTTACTCGTTTGAACCGCGCCATGTTCTAGATTCTTAACTGCTTCATTGGGGCCTTCTGAGGCCTGACTCGGAATGTTGATTAATGAATGTTCTCCAGGGTCAGTTCGGATTCTAAGCATAAAATTCAGTTTGAAATGGAGAGCTGATTTCAGAGTCTTGCAGAGGGTGATCTCAGCAGGGCTACAGACTGGAGAAGTGGGGAGGTGGGCTTTCACTCAACACCCCCCCCTCCCATTAAAGAGCGCCTCCTCTATGATGTGTTCATCTACATCTTTCTTTAAAAGCCTGCCTTTCCT
>CM040759.1:3087500-3097500 GCA_022829145.1 Albula goreensis | reverse complement strand
GGATGTCAAACACCAGTCACGCAGGGCTGCTGCTGCGCCAGCTGGCTAACGTCCCTTTGAAATCCAGATCGGAGACTGAGAGTAGATTTAAATTGACTTTATTGCAAATTAACTGGGGGTCTAATTGTTAAAGGTTCGTTGAAGTGCTGAAGCACACCCCAAAAAGACACACACACACACACACACACATCAGCCACTGTGCCACAGCTACTTCCTCAGGACTGCACCAATAAATCACTCAATTTGCTCATGTCAACCGGTATCTGGACGGGGTCGACACTGAGCTGTGTTAGAACCAGCTGACCATGTGGCTCGTCAGGACCAGGGCTGGGGACTCCCCGGCCAGGGGGGCGGGTAGGGGGTGTGGTCTCAGGCGGCTGCATTTAACCAAATGTGCGAGGGGCCTCCATAGACTCACTACTCGATCATTTGGACCAATGATTGTGTTTTGCTGTAACAAAACTAATTTTTGATTGGTTCAAACAAGCCAGTCGTTGACAGCTGGCTGTAGTTCCACCCATCCTCTCATCTATGGTACCCAGTCACCTTTTCCAAACAGCGCCCCCGTCTGTTTGAGCATGTACCTGCTATCCACTCCAGCGTGCCATCGAAGCGCTCCAACTGCGCGGAAAGTGTTATGCTCAACTGCAGGATCCCTGATGGGAACAGTGGTTTGGGACTTCTACTTTCTGTTAAAGGCCCTCTGCAGCCAGTTTTACTCCTGATTTTACTTGAAAAGGCCTCATAGAATGGAGGAATACGGTGATCCTGTAAGAGCTCGCAGAACTGGATGGAGGGAGAGTAATGCCCCTTAAATTTCTCTAACTGTTAACAGAATAGTTACATCTCTTTAATATATAGTTGAATGTTAGAAAATTTACTTTTACCTCCATAACACTTTCAAAAATGTTCCAATTCAATTGCTGTGAAACCGCAGGAAATGATGTGTCTGGCCGAATCAGGCAGACCTTTGGAGAAAGGAAGGTGCTTTTAAAAGAAAATAAAAAATGTAAAAAATAGTATGTGTGACGGCAGATTAGCTGCCATCATCAATCACGGCCAGGACTTTGAGGCAGTTTCTATGAGACGGAATGGAGCGCTTTCATTTCAGAGGCCAGACTAAGAATGCACGAACACTCCTGAATGATTTCAATTTCAGGGAAGGCAGGAGAGGTCGCTGCCATTGAGATGAAATGAATAGAGTTTGGACATATTTAGATATTTAGACAGCAATTTGTGCCAGAAGAACAGCCATCATCAGCAAGGATTCTACCGTTTTCAGCTTTGGGGTTCGCGTGGGGGTTTGGGTAACACCCAGAACTTGATGTCTTCAAGGCAACTTGACACATAAAATGCTAGTTTTTCTGATGTTTTTTTTTCCAAAATACCATAATAAAGTACATTATTGTCAGACGTTGGAAGGGGAAATGAAAAAGATTTAAAAAGGAGGGAGAGAAGTGTGAAAGGAGAAATGGTGGATGGGCCCCACAGTCTGCATCCTGTTAAGGCACTGCTCCAGTGTGTGGATGGGCCCCACAGTCTGCATCCTGTTAAGGCACTGTTCCAGTGTGTGGATGGGCCCCACAGTCTGCATCCTGTTAAGGCACTGTTCCAGTGTGTGGATGGGCCCCACAGTCTGCATCCTGTTAAGGCACTGTTCCAGTGTGTGGATGGGCCCCACAGTCTGCATCCTGTTAAGGCACTGTTCCAGTGTGTGGATGGGCCCCACAGTCTGCATCCTGTTAAGGCACTGCTCCAGTGTGTGGATGGGCCCCACAGTCTGCATCCTGTTAAGGCACTGTTCCAGTGTGTGGATGGGCCCCACAGTCTGCATCCTGTTAAGGCACTGTTCCAGTGTGTGGATGGGCCCCACAGTCTGAACCCTGTTAAGGCACTGTTCCAGTGTGTGGATGGGCCCCACAGTCTGCATCCTGTTAAGGCACTGCTCCAGTGTGTGGATGGGCCCCACAGTCTGCATCCTGTTAAGGCACTGTTCCAGTGTGTGGATGGGGCCCCACGGTCAGCATCCTGTTAAGGCACTGCTCCAGTGTGTGGATGGGGCCCCACGGTCAGCATCCTGTTAAGGCACTGCTCCAGTGTGTCTGTAACAGTGACAGTGTGTGTGCGTGTGTGTGGGGGTCTCTAATGTGTGATAAGTAAGTGTGTATGTGTATGTGTCAGTCTAATCACAGTTGGCTTCAGCCAATTAAACAATGACAAATTCTCAGATTTTCTACCCTGGAAAAAAATATGAAACCTGAAAAGATCAGCCTTGTGTATCCAAAATAATTAACCACCAAATTAATTCCCTCAGAACAGAATTTAGTGGAATAATTTGTCACCTTCACCTTCACCAGCAGCAGTCAGTCAATGAGAAGCATGGAGGCTGATAGGGGGAGGGGTCTCACCCAGCCCCGCCTCTGTAATGGAGGCTGATGGGGGAGGAGTCTCACCCAGCCCCGCCTCTGTAATGGAGGCTGATAGAGGGAGGGTCTCACCCAGCCCCGCCTCTGTAATGGAGGCTGATAGGGGGAGGGGTCTCACCCAGCCCCGCCTCTGTAATGGAGGCTGATGGGGGAGGAGTCTCACCCAGCCCCGCCTCTGTAATGGAGGCTGATAGAGGGAGGGGTCTCACCCAGCCCCGCCTCTGTAATGGAGGCTGATAGGGGGAGGGGTCTCACCCAGCCCCGCCTCTGTAATGGAGACTGATAGGGGGAGGGGTCTCACCCAGCCCCGCCTCTGTAATGGAGGCTGAGAGGGGGAGGGGTCTCACCCAGCCCCGCCTCTGTAATGGAGGCTGATAGAGGGAGGGGTCTCACCCAGCCCCGCCTCTGTAATGGAGGCTGATAGGGGGAGGGGTCTCACCCAGCCCCGCCTCTGTAATGGAGGCTGATAGGGGAAGGGGTCTCACCCAGCCCCGCCTCTGTAATGGAGGCTGATAGGGGAGGGTCTCACCCAGCCCCGCCTCTGTAATGGAGGCTGAGAGGGGAAGGGGTCTCACCCAGCCCCGCCTCTGTAATGGAGGCTGATAGGGGGAGGGGTCAGATCACCCTCCTCCCGTCTCTCCCTCTTCCCCCTCTCGCTTTTAACACGCTTTTAACACACCCGGTTTGGGGGCAAGTGTGTCTGCTGTGGGTATTCACTCAAAGGAGCATTTGGCTGTGGGGATGGAGCGTGTGGTGGGGGCAGTTTAGGTGACAGGGTCAGGAGAAACACGTCTTAGTGTGTATTGTTTATACTTTTGGTAACCTGGGAGGGAGAACACATGATCAAACTGTGTGCACAGTCAGTCTTCCTGGTTCCGAGCTTGGATCTTTGCTTCGATGTCTCCAGGTGAGGTGTGGGAACAGCAGTTTCACCTGACTGAGTTACTGAGGTGTGTGGTGTGCTGAGTGATGCCAGAGTTATGGAGAGGAGCTCTGCTCCCATCTAGGGGCCAAGTGCGGTACTGCATGTCAGAGCTGTCTGCCATTCTAGGGTTCATGGGGAGGTTGGGATACACACACACACACACACACACACACACACAAATATACGCAAATAGAAGAAGACATGTTCACATACACCACACACACACACACACACACACACACACATACACACTAACACACACGCAGTAATGCACATGCACCCACACACACATACACACAAACACATACACTTGCACACACATTATAACGCACACACACCCAGAGACAGAGAGAGGGAGAGAAAGAGGGACAGCGAGAGAGAGGAGAGTGAGAAAGAGGTTGGGGGAGAGCTGGAGGGGGATGATTCATTGGATGATTAAAATTGATGACATCATCATATTTCCTGTCCCCTTCGTGACATGAGACTATTGAATTATGTTGTTTTTTTGTTCCTCTTGATTTGTGTCATTTTAGTTTTAAACAGAAGCAGAGAACAGCCCTGTGTGTGTGTGTGTGTGTGTGTGTGCGCGTGTGTGTGTGTGTGTGTGTGTGTGTGTGTGTGTGTGTGTGTGTGTGTGTGTGTGTACATTAGTGTGTTTTTTAACCAGTGGTCTTCTCATATAATTTAGCCAATGTGCAGTGCAAGACTGCAGACTAGTCCAGAGTCACCAGCTGCAGTCCTATGTGTGTTTGTGGAGCCGCATATGTGTGTGTGTCAGTCTGTTTGTTGTCCATCTCTGTGGGTGTCCATCTTTGATTTTGGTCCCAGTGTTTTTGGCGCCTTTGGTTTTCCAGTTCCATGGTCAATGTTGCTTGCTGTTAAAGCAAAGATGTTGCATGTTCAGACAAACACCCAGGGATTATTTTCCCAGGGAGAGGAGAGCTACTGACCCAACTGAGAGCAAAGCTGTCTTTTTACAATTGTGCCCTGAATATATAACAATGTAAAAGTACAACATAAAATGAACTCAAGTGTTCTATATATATATATCTTCATTTTTAAAACGTTCTCCAACTCTGAGCTTATATCAGAATGCATTGTAACATAGCAGTGTGCTGGACAAAATGGTACACCCTAGCCTCCTCATATGACCATGAATGAATTGCTCTTTAAAATAAAGTGTATTTATAATGGCTGTTTCTCATAGTCTCTGTCCATGTAATACTAAGGCCTACCCCCCCACTCACCACTGACTACCATGTGCTCTTCTGCGTCCTCAAACCCCAAGATGACTCTGCTGCAATGAGACTGGCCTGTCTCTGCTGCCCTCTAGTGCCTGATACACACATTGCAGATACAATTCCATTCAACCATATTGAGGGAAATAATGCTGTGACTTATATGTTATTCTTATATGTATACAATTATTATTACTGTTAGTTGTAGTAGTTGTACAGGTTGACCATCCCTAATCCAAAAATCTAAAATATGAAATGTTGCAAAATCTGAAAATGTTTTGAGCACCAACATGATGCAACAAGTGGAAAACTCCACACCTGACCTATGCAACTTATGACCATCTATACATATCACCAAAAAAAATAATAAATACTGTATACAAGAAAGAAAAAACATATGTAAAGATTACGCTTGCATGGCTGCATGTGTGTGTCCAACTCAAAAACCGATCTCAAAGGTTTTCTTTTCTATGATTCAGTACGCTCTTTTTTTGTTGTGACTCTTGGCTCATACACTGAACGTGCTCTCTCTTAGCCTGTGTGTCTCCATAAGAGCGTAGCAGAAGTCTTTGAGATCTGTGCACAGTAACTTCACCGTCAGAGATAACATATAATAAGCCTCTGGCTATGGCTGGAGATCCACACATGGCGGGGCAACAATCGGTTCAGCCTTCCTGGAAAAAAAAGGGGTTAAACCGGTTAAAGTTACTGGTCTCATGGCCAGGGGTGTAGCTGGAAATTGTGGGCCCTGTACACAGGCAGGCTCTGAGGGCCCCTCCACTCTTTATAAAACAAATCCCTGATTTTTGTGGGCCCCTCCAAACCCTTGGGCCGTTTATATTTAGTACCCTTTTTCCCCCTGGTGCTACGCTGCTGCTCATGGCTTTCTAGTGACCTCTCCTAGTTGATCGAGAGCCTCGAAGTGCATAAGCCGAACATATGCTGACACCACAGGCAGTGTATCATCGGTGACACATCAGCAGTGTGGAAAAGAGGACCAATCATCAGATGAATTGGAGGAGTCATGTGATTACTACTTCCTAAAGCCTCAATGACCCTCTCCAACTTCCTCAAACTTCAGGAAGTAGTAATCACATGACTACTCCAATTCATCCGATGATTGGTCCTCTTCTCCACACTGCTGATGTGTCACCGATTACACACTAATCACGTTCAAGATTGGACAAAGGAGGGTGAAATCCCCCATAAAACAGAAAAAGGACGTGCAACTCAAGAAGAACTAGGTGGAATTTCCAGCTGTTCACACACTGTAACTTCACCCTAAGGGATGACAGGTCCCCGAAAGTGCAGCTCTATGAGAGACGAGTGGAACTGCAGTGGTTTTATACACTATCACTTCACCTTAAGAAATGACAGTTTATTTGCTGTGAAGATGACTCAGCTCTGCTTCCACTTACAGTGAAATGTGCATTCTGTTTCTGTCTTTCTGCTGGAGAAAAAAAAAGCAAATATTGGGTGAGATGTTCCGTGTAAGGCTCTCGCTCATTTCATTTTTGTCAGGAGGTTTCACTGAAATTTCCCAAATTTGCTCCAAATGTCATCCCCTGCAGCACCAAGCTACACGTACAAAATCTTCTACCAGTCAGCAGATATCTGTGCGGTCAGGGTTCTGTCCCTCCAGGCTGGTGCAGGAAACCTAAAGTTCCCGGTTTCACATGTAGCTGTTGCAACATATATTTTATTTTTATTATATATATATATATATATATATATATATATATATATATATATATATATATAGAGAGAGAGAGAGAGAGAGAGAACAATAATGACTCCATGATCATCCCTTTTTTCACATATGAAATGTACAAAAACCTATAAGACATGTGTCAGGAAATAATGTAAATTGTAAATTATATTTTCATATTTTTTCCAGGGTCCTCGAGACAGATCCAGGATAAGCCAGATCTGGGCTGCACAGGGTGCATGTCTGAGGACAGGCAGATCTCCAGATCCAGGCTAAACCAGATCTGGGCTGCACAGGGTGCATGTTTAAGGACAGGCAGATCCCCAGATCCAGGCTGTAATGAGGTTAAATCCCATCTACCACAGGAGCGATTATCCACTACGTGAGAATGAAAGCTGTTCACACAAGCTCCGCACTTATTAACTTTAACTTCAGTGTTTGAAGAGCACACAATTCGAACGGCTCTCATTTTTTGTCATGCAAATATTTCGTTTTCATTTAGAGATCAATCTAAGGATTCTTGAAGAGCTCCGGGCCTTACTCAGGTGAATTATGCAGGCCTGAAAAGCCCTGGAAAGGTAGTTCATCTTGTGAAAGCATAAAAAAGCTGATAATTTGAGTACGCAGTGTGAGTCTAATAGATCTGCCGTACTCCGGATCATCTGAGCAGACAGTGCGAGGGTGACTTATCTTTGCCGTCAACCATCTTTTCAGCTCACAGTGTGAGTCAGACTTCGGCCACTCTGGACCAGGAACGGATGCAACGTCTTACCTTAAAGCCCGCAATCATACATCATACATCGCCGCGCAAATCGGAGGTGTGACTCGCTAACGGCTGCCTCGTTCTGAAGTTTGCGGGAAACGGTTGCCATGTGAGGCGAGACAGTTCTACTGAATTCAGGATAGGGAAAAGATGGGGAGAAAATAACACAAAATGCACTGCACTTACCTCACCTTACTCACCTTAGCAAGAAGGTGAAGACAATTAGATAAAAACCAGCAGATACTATAGGCCTCCAGGACTGAAGCTGAATCGCCCTGGTGCACAGTGTAAAGTATAAGGCGTAAAGTGTGGAGTATCAAGTGTAAAAATTTTCAGTGTAAAGTACTGCGTAAATGTACTGTAGTACCCTCAGCAAGGTGGTATTGCAGACATGTACATTGCTGTACCATTGAGCTGGATGGGTTTGCCATGGTACAGACACCAAGAAGCTGAGCGGAGTAGTTTGGGGGGAGAGGGGGAGTAGACAGTACGAGGGTCAATGCAATGTTTTACCTGCAAACCCGCAACCCAAACAGACTTGTGGTTATGAGTCTGACAGGCTGCTGTATCTAATTGTAGCATAATGTCGCTGCTGTCCTCGGGGGTGGTGGGTGGGGGGGATCAGAAGGTCTACTGTGACACCATAGCGTTGGGTGACTCAGTAACAGAGCCGGGTCAGTCTGTACCGATGATCCCGCCTTGCACGGCCGCGGGCATCGTCTCTGAATGACATCACTCCCTCTCGTCTGACTCCGAAGTGCCGCTGTATACGGTCGTTGTCATGACGATGCAGACACTGGCCAGTCGGGCCCCCCGGGGCCCTGACCTCAGATGAGCTCTGTCCCAGCGATCCTGTAATGTCCTGGCGCGAGACCAGACCCATCCGTGCTGACCCAGAACCACGCACAGTGTGTAGAGCAGAGCAGCTCTGTAGTATTAATCTGTATGCGATGGTGAGTGAGCGGCACTCGGAGGTTGCGGGTTCAGTTCCCATGTTGGGCATTGTTGCTGTGTCCTTGAAGGGAGGAACTCCACCTGAATTGCCCCAGTGAGCATCTAGCTGTGGATATGGGCCAGCCGCCAAAACGTCTGAATGTAAATACCCTCTTGGTTTCCTGCTGTCACCAAGACAACACAAAAAACACTGGTTTAGACTGAGCGAGGAGTACGACTCCCGAGGAGTGGACAAAGTGCCTGGGATCTGCAGACTGGTGCTTTTCTTTGAAAGGCTGTAATTTTAGGGCCTATTTCCTGGGGGAAGAAGGGAGAGGCAGTATACGCATTCACACTGTTCACCTGCCAGTATCCCACCTGTGTGAAATGAACCGATGGCGCACTGCGCTTTGGGCACAGTAGAGGTGGGTGTGAGGTGACAGCCGAAGCGTGGATCTCAAGGTTCTCGCCTCAGGTTCCAGGTTCACAAGCCGCGGGCCCATTTCACACTCACATGCCCAGCCAAACACTGTATTTATTTTGTGCCTTTCAACACCAATTTTACAACCTCTTCTACAGACGACCCACATATTGGGCTCACCGAAGCAATAGAGGCGTCTCAGAGTAGCCCAGCAAGCAACAGTTTATTTAGTTACTTGTGTCCACACTGAAGGGTTTTGAACAGAACATTTCATTCAAATAGCCAGAGTCGGCCTATTTCTAGATTTGGTTTGCTCTGTGGTTCCAGTTACAGTCAGTCTAGCTTTGCATGCTAAACTAATACCTCTCCGCTAAAAGCCTGGGGAGAACAATTCCTTTCAAGGAAGTGCTTCAGTTCTGTCATGGCAGGCAACCAATTATATCAACTGTGCAGAGGCAAGTGACCAATCATATCAACTCAAAAAGTTCCTGAATGGTGTGGTGACTTCGATCTCTCATAATCTTCCTTTTTTTCTGTGGCGGAAGTCAATCTTTCAGTGTGCCAAGTCAGGTTGGCTGGTGTAGTGCATGTTTGTTACCACATGGGGGCAGTGTGGTGACACCTACGGGTTATCATTGAAGTCGATTGGCTGGGATTGTAGGAATATGTATAGAGGCTAGGGGGCACTGTAAATCCACTGATGTGTCAAAGCCCTGCAGAATTCACGCGCACAAAATACACCCCAGCACTTTTATTCAGGTAATGTTTCAGTGATTGAGAAATGTGGCCTGATCCGGCTGTGACTGACTGTGTTCCTCCCATCTGTGCCCTTTCATGTTCATGTTGTGTAACTCCTCATCTTTCTCTCTGAAATTCTCACGTTCCCCATGAATCTGTCCTCCGTGCCCCTGTTTTTACAAACGTCCCTCCCCACTGAGTCTGATTACTGACAAGAGTTGCTCACACTTACAGTCATAACTGTCAAAACAACCTCACACTGACAGAGATAACTGACAGAACTCGTTCACACTGTTGCTGGTGAATGACTGACTCAAAGAAACACAGTCAACTGTCAAAACAGATGCAC
Source organism: Albula goreensis (assembly GCA_022829145.1). Taxonomy (NCBI): domain Eukaryota; kingdom Metazoa; phylum Chordata; class Actinopteri; order Albuliformes; family Albulidae; genus Albula; species Albula goreensis. The sequence goes on along the minus strand of CM040759.1, from coordinate 3,087,999 downwards.
ACTGACGGAGAGAACTGTCAGAACATGTTCACACTAATGCTGATCAATGACCAACTCAGAGTAACACAGACAACCATCAAAACAGATCCATACCGACAGAGACAACTGACAGAATATGTTCACACAAATACTGATAAATGACTGGCTCAAAGTAACACAGCTAAGTGACAGAAAGAGCATACCCACAAAGATAGCAATAACTGTCAGAAGAGGTTCAAACTAACACCAGAACCAAAGCTGTACAGACAGACGCTGTACCCAAAATCTCTCTGTTTCAGTACAGTGTTACATCAGACAACACAGTATGACATCACACAGCGCAGCCAATCACTGATAATGTGGCCACCAGCACCGACCACGGACTCTGAGTGGTCCATTCCATTCAGTCTCTCTCGGAAGAGTAATCCTTCTGCCTTATGCAGGCTAGACACAGGTGTGTGTGTGTGTGTGTGTGTGTGTGTGTGTGTGTGTGTGTGTGTGTGTGTGTGTGTGTGTGTGT
>CM040759.1:3050000-3082500 GCA_022829145.1 Albula goreensis | reverse complement strand
TCTCTTATTTAGCATATTGAATCTAGAGATCTGTTTTTCTTCTTGTTTGCCTCTTGACTTTTTTCTGGCGTAACTCCAGCTTAGAACGGTTCATTTAAAATGTTCATCGGAGCAGTAAACACCATCTCCTTAGACCTGACAGCTATATCCTCTCCTCTCCTCTCCTTTTTAATTCTCTCAATTTCCACTCCTCAACCACAAATAATGCTACTAAATACAGAGCAGCTGAATTGAGGGCAAAAACACAACAACAGTGGAAATGCTTTCCATTTTACCTGTTGCTGGCAAGCCTCCTGACAGTTTAAAATTATTGGGTTCTCTCCAATATTTTATCTCAAAATGAGTGGTTAACCCGAGATTGTTCTTTTGTGGTGTACTTTTTTTATTATTAGCATGGAAGTAGTACATAAGCAATGTAATTATGTTAAATTATGATTCTGAGACTTGATATCTCTACTATTACAGTTATCTGCAAGCAGTACTTCATGGGAAAGCCATGGTAAATAGTATAAAACTCACCTATTAAAACGGTGGACTGCAAAACCCAAAGAGTTCAGAATCTGTAGATGGTTTGCTGAAACCATTTGAGCAGGGGAAGATCATCAAGTTCGGTTATCAGCAGTGTTTAACTTAAACTGATTAAGCTGCAATTGTTTTCCTCAGACCATTTGATTAAGATAAACTGACTGTGGTTTCGCTGTGTGTGGACACATTGACTAGTGTTAAGTGAGTGAATGTGCCTGGTTTTAATCGGAGGCTTGTCCAGTCTGCTGCTTAAACACAACAGTGTGTCATACAGTCTGAGAGGCAGAGTTGTAGCAGTGATGCACTGTGGAAAGGGAGACTACTGCATTGTACCTGTCTAAACCTGATTCAGTGCTGGCCTTTCTCTAGACTGTAGGTAAATGACATGCATCTCCTCATCCAAAACCTGAATGTTACTCTCCAGCAGTCATATCAGAGTGTACCCTGATGCTTCGCACTGCTGCAAGTTAACAGATTTGGGCTTGGACATCACTGAAGCTAAGCAGAAAAGGACATGGACAATACAGAAGCTAAGCAGGTATTGGCTTGGTTAGGATAGAAACGGTGCTAGTAGTGGGTAATAGTAGTAACCAATGATCCAGTAGAGTGATGGGGACCCCGTGCTGTAGGATGTGCGGTAATTTGGATGAGACATTTAAATGGGAAACTGACTGTCTATTGTTATTGAAGATCAATGAACAAGTGCTATGTAAATGATACAGTTTGTAAATGTTTATTTATTATTTTTTTCTGTAGTGGATAGTGCACAGTGTTGGAGCAGCTGCCTAAGTCGGGTGTGGTGATTTAGCGTAGCGCGGTCTGGGCGCCCAGGGGGACCCTGTCACGGTCATTATGCAGAAATCTGTGGTGCTGCAGTGACCATATGTAGAGCATGCAGCATTTTAGCAGCCATCTGAAGCCGGTTCTGCGCTCACTTGCTCTTGGAGTTTGCTTATTGTTTTGTTATTTTTGGAGGTGTTTTTAATAGTTTTTTTTTTTCAAAGTCACCTCTCTTTGGAAAGCATTTCATGTTCAGGGGACATAGTTCCTGAAGCTAAGTACCATGCTGGTATTGGCGGTGGGGGAAAGCTTATCTCCAGGGTGTGACAAAAGCTTCAAATCAGAGGATTACAGACAGAGAACAAAAACCTGTGATGGGTACCACACATACACACACACACACACACACACACACACACACATAGCACATAAACATACAAAGAACAGCATCAGAGGCATTACAGAACACAGATAAACACACACGAACAAAACCACACACACACACACGCACACACATAGCACATAAACATACACACAGAACAGCATAAACACACACGGGTAAACATACACACAGAACACAGCATAAACACACACACACACACACACACACACACACACACACACACACACACACACACACACGCACACACACAGCACATAAACATACACACAGAACACAGCATAAACACACAACAATGCACCACACAAACATATGGTGCAGATATTGATACACACACAAGCATACAAATAAAGGCGTGCATTCAAACACACACAGGTGCATGTGTGATGTGTCAGAACACAAGCGGATACACAAACACATTGCATGCAAATGCTCTCTCTCTCTCTGTCACACACACACACATACATACACTCAAACCCACATAAAAAACAAATCCTGCTCATATCCATTGTCAAATCAATACAATCAGAGCCACTAATGACCTCTAAACAAAACCGAACACAGGCTGAGAGGGAGACGGCCTGTGTTTATTTAAGGTCTAATTGCTTTTACAATGCTGTGAACAAAGGAAGGAGCTCAAAGCACAGAGCGGAGCTCCATGAAAGAACCTATTACTGCGTGAAGCAGCCCCAAGGGTTTACAAATGTGAGCCAGTCTCACTGCTGTGTACACACTAACACACACTCACACACACTTACACACACTTACACAAACTCACACACACACTTACACACACTCACACACACACACACACACTCACACACACTCACACACTCACACACACTCACACATTCACACACTCATAAACACTCGCACACACTCACATACACTCACACACACTCACACACACTCACACACACTCACACACACTTACACACACTCACACACACTCACATACACTCACACACACTCACACACACACACAGACACAGACACTCTCACACACACACATACAGACACACACACACTCACACACAGACACACACACTCACACACACTCACACACACTCACACACACACACTTACACACACTCTCACACACAGACATACACACACACTCACACACTCACATACAGACACACACACACTCACACACAGACACACAGACACAGACACTCTCACACACACACACAGACACACACTCACATACACACAGACACACACCCACACACTCACATACACACTCACAGACACACACTCACAGACACACACTCACACACACACAGGACATATACAAAAAGGTAAAGGTACACACAGCAACATTAACTTAACTGAAATGCATGCTTGACAGTTTACCACTGCACAAAAGAATATTCTGGTAGGGCTTCCCCAGCCGATATCCACTTTGACTTTGAAGCCCTCAAAAGCAGCAACACTGAAACAAAAGTCCTGTACCTCTCTTCTGCACGCCACTGTGGTGATACAGCGTGTCCGGTATATCGCACATTAAAAAATAACACCTGGTCACGTCTGGTCTTCAGCAGGACAAGAGCCCGAAAATTATTTATTATCCTCCGCAAATCAGTGCTCCTCCTCTGCTATCGATTTGTTGATTCCCAAGATTATCAGTCATTTGAAGTGGCCGGGCTGCCAGCTGTGGTTTGCAGGGATTGACTGTCACACCCTTCACCCGTTTCATGCACTGCCTGGAGGTTCCTCGCCCGTTTTAATCCAAGTCTTGTGAAAGAAATCAACATTGATCCAAATCCTATTCAGCTGGTTTTTTTTTTTTTTTTTTTTTGGCTTGGGGCTACAACATCTCTTGACTTTCTCAGACAGACCTTATCTTTTATTCTGTCTATTCAACTGGAATTTTAAATTCATGTGGATGTAAATGTGTGCATGTCTCTCTTTTTTGTGCTCCAATGTACCGCAGAATCACTTAATATTATTACCATGTTTAATAGATATACACTAATATACCCCCAGTGGTCTGTGATACACCAGCATTTTAATGATGTTGCATGACCAAAAGGGAATCTAACTGTTCTCAGATCCCTGACAGCTAGCTGCTGGGCCATTGACGCAGTTCAAGTGTCTGAATGGAACGTGGTAAATGCCCATTGTCTGTCTCTCAGCTGGAAGGTTGCCAGTCATTTTCACTCATTTCTTTAATGTGAAAGACAGCAGCTGCTGGTCAGGTAGGTATGTCAGAGATTTAATTATATACTCTCAAACAAAGCAGCAGGATTAAACTCTGTATTGGATGGGTAGCAGGAGTTAAATAATATCTTTAATGAGATAGCAACTGTATTTTAAACTGTGTCTCTTATTGGACAGTAGGTTTTAGAATCTGATCCTTATTGGATGGTAGGTTTTAGACGCTGATTCTTAGTGGGCTGTGGGTTTTAGACGGCTTTTCATTGGCCAGTTGGTTATAGACTGTGCATCTTTTTGGGCAGTTTGGCCTCCTATTGGACAGCAGGTATTGAGACGATTGCAGATTGCATGTCTCTTGTGCAGGTCCTACCCCTCTCCTTTCAAGGCCCGCTGTTTTGAAATGAATACTCTCAAATTTCATATATCCACAAAACCACTTATAACAACATTCATTTCCATAAAACATATTGCCTGTGACATTTTGTCTCTGACCCCGAGGTAATGTGACAAACAGATTGTGTAGCTGCTCAGAACTCTCATTTCATTTCCATGGCAACGGCCAGTGCCCCAAAGCTTGTGTGGACATCAGCTCTCTCTCTCTCTCTCTCTCTCTCACTCACTCACCCTCTCTCTCTCTCAATCTCTCTCTTTCTCTCTCTGCCTTTTCCTGTCTATCACGCTCTTTCAAATTCAAATTCAATAGCAAATATATATGACTATCTTGACCACATCATTAGTATTTCAGTCACCAAAGCATTGTAAAGCTACCAGTTCTGTGAATAAAAAAAAACTTCATAAAAGACGCTAATAGCTAAAGGCTGTATCTCATTTTTCTTTCTCACTCACTCTCTCCACATAAAATCAACCAATCGATTGGTCAGCCAATAGATCAATGACATTTCATTTTCTGTGGTGTTTGTCTGCAATTTAACCCCATTTGCTGAGCGAAATGGGTGTGAAAACATCAATGGTTGTACCCAGCATGCACATTTTATGCTCATCTGGTGTTGGGGGGGTGGGGGGGGGGTACTTGGACTGGTGCAGGGCAGATATAATGGGGGTGCAGGATCATAGTGCCAAAATGGATGGGGCTACCATGTGCTACCAGGAAACTTGGGAAAACAGTCCATTCTCAGGAGATATGAGCATCCATGTTAAACAGTAATAGTCACAGTATTCACAACACCAGGGACATGGCAGCTGAAACATCTGCCATATTCGCAGAAGGTGGTTTGTTAGATGGTTTCACATATTTGATACACACCTTCTGACCGTGCAGTTTCCATACGGTTTGATGTTTTGAATTAGCAGTTTGAATTTCGGTTCCATCCTGAATGGTTGCAGGATTATCACTCTGGATTTCGCCGTTTTCCCCAGGCTTGTAGTGGAGAGTTGCCTATGGCAGAGAGGTGCCTATAGTGGAGAGGTACCTATAGCGGAGAGGTGCCTATAGTGGAGTGGTGCCTATAGTGGAGAGGTGCCTATAGCGGAGAGGTGCCTATAGCGGAGAGGTGCCTATAGCGGAGAGGTACCTATAGCAGAGAGGTGCCTATAGCGGAGAGGTACCTATAGCGGAGAGGTGCCTATAGCGGAGAGGTGCCTATAGCGGAGAGGTACCTATAGCGGAGTGGTACCTATAGCGGAGAGGTACCTATAGTGGTAGCGGAGTGCCTATAGCGGAGAGGTTCCTATAGAAGAGAGGTGCCTATAGCGGAGAGGTACCTATAGCGGAGAGGTGCCTATAGCGGAGAGGTTCCTATAGCGGAGAGGTGCCTATAGCGGAGAGGTATGAGCATGGGACGCAGGGCACGGCAGTGGTAATATAGGTTGACCTCTGGTTTGGCCCGGTCCCTCTGATCCTTTTCCAAAACCTGTTTTTCCAGGACGCTTCTTCTTTCAATCCGACACCAGAACAATGGCCCGTATATTCGCCCCACAATCCTCTCTGTTTCCCTATTGATCGATGGGAGAGAATGAAAGGAGGATTTCCGGGGCTTAGGTCTGAATGGCAACCCTTCCCCTGGGCAGAGTGAGAAAGGGAGAGGGAGAGAGAGAGAGAGAGAGGGAAGGAGTGAGGGTCTAATCCTGTCTGAATCCGCTCCTGCCTGCTGGTGTGTGAAGCATCATGTATTATCCCTCACTTCTGCGGGAAAATGAGGCAGCGCCGCCCCGCCCTTAACCCTCCACCTCACCCCCAAATCCCTCATCCATTCTCCACGATCAGCCCCCACTCCACTGCCCCCGCCCCATGCGACAGCTCACTGCATCCCACAGGAAAGCCGGGGATTGTGGGTGATTTGCCTAATCCCACCCCCCACCGCCCCTGCCCCCTACCCCAACCCTTCCCGACAATGGCCGCCCTTACCTCTGTCCATCCAGGTGTGTGGTATGGGGGGGCGGGGGTTATGGAGGGTGTGAGTGATGGAGCGGCACAGGCCAGGGTGGGGGGTGGTTCTGTGGGGGTTGAATTTTCTGCTCTAAGATAAAGATGTCTGCTTAGGGAATCGATGATTTAATAGAGAAGCGTGTGCGTACTCCCGCCGTGTGCCGGGGGTGGCTGATTCCGCACTCGGGTATGGATTTTGTGTCCGCGTCCGTGCGCCGCGATGTGTGAGATTCAGGGGAGCAGTGGGAGAATCCATACGACTAACTAGCGGCTGCTGCAAGAGGAAGAGGAGGAGGAGGAGGAGGAGGAGGAGGAGATGTCAAAAAAAGACCAAAAAGAATAAGAATAAGAGTAAAATTTTAGCACAGATACATCCAACCTAATGGGCAAATCTATATGTCAAAGAAACAGCAATAAGGGGGAAACGCAGGAGAAAAGGAAGAGACAGACTGCTTCAGCACAGTAGTGAGTGGGATAAATTACATATCCAAACAGCAGCCATTAGGGAAGACGCAAAGGAGGAGGAATAAGTACAATGGTTAGGGAGCTGGGCTTAAAACTCGGAGGTTGCAGGTTTTATTCCTAGGTTGGGGCACCGCTGTTGTACCCAGGAGCAAGGCACTTTACCTAAATTGCTTCAGTAAAATATTCAGCTGTATAAATGGACAGCGCGTTTAAAAAAGGAAGCAAAGTATGTCGCTCTGGGTAAGGACGTCTGGAAAGGTCCACGTCAGAATGAGACAGCTCTGGTACAGTTACACCCTACCTGCTGGGAGAGCATGCGCCGCTGGGGAAGGACAGGAATTATAATGCAGCCCAGATCCACACTACGGCTCCAACTCAGCCATTTATTCTGGAGTGCAGCCCATCCCAGATGTTGCTGTGGGGACTTTTTCAGTATTCTGTTGTGAAACTTTTAGCAAGTACCACATCTAAAAACAAACAAACAAACAAACAAAAAAACAGCATTAGTCATATTTCTTTTTTTCTTTTTTTGCTGTTTTTTGGAGTTTTGGGGGAGTTTGTGAACGTTTGCAGAAGCAGTGCAGGAACGGAGCCTGTGATGGAGAAATCAAGAATAAGTGAGAGCATTTAGAGAAGGTTATGGTTAGGGGTTAGGGGCTAAGGTTAGAAGCGAGAACATGTAGCTGGTTTCAAAGTGTGTATGAGAACAGCTGGGAGTATTGGGGTGTGTGAGTATTATGGAGAATATGAGCATGCATGTGGAAGTGTTTGTGAGTGTGTGAATGTGTGCATAAGTTTGTGAGTGCGTGCAGTGGTGTGTGTCATATCCTGGCATGTGTGTGTGTATGTGTGTGTTACCTGGAAGCACAGTCTTTCTAAAGAATGATTTCCATTTCACTGGATCTCTAACCATATTCACATGTGGGAGAGTGAGAGAGACACAGCGAGAGAGAGAACACTCAGGGTATTTATGAGTATGGATTATGTGAGAATTAAATGAATGAAGGTTGAAGCTGTGTGTGTGTGTGTGTGTGTGTGTGTGTGTGTGTGTGTGTGTGTGTGTGTGTGTGTGTGTGTGTGTGTGTGTGTGTGTGTGTGTGTGTGTGTGTGTGTGTGTGTGTGTGATTGCACACAGGAGGCCCTGAGGAGGCTCTGAGAGAAGGGAAACAGTAGACGCTGGACCTCAGAGAGGATTACAAACCACATTCATTATTCAGGAGGTCTTCTTCTTCGGAGCCACCATTTGTCTCCTAAAATATTTACACCAGAGAACGTGGCACTGAGAGGGAAGGGATGGGAAGAAGAGAGAGAGAGGGAGAGAGGGATAGGGTGATAAACAGAGAGGATGAGAGAGGGACAAATATGCAGAGAAAGGGATAGGTGAGAGACAGGAAGAAAAAAAGACAAACAGATGGAGAGGGAGATGGAAATGAAGAGAGGGAGGGAGGGAGGGAGACAGAAAGTGGAGAGGGTGAGTGAGAGAGAGAGAGAGAGAGAGAGAGAGAGAAGGAGGGGCGGAGAGGGAGAGGGTGGGTGCTGGTTGGGAGCAACATGTGAAGGGTGGTGTGCGACTTCCTGTTTCCTGTGTCGCAGGCCGGCACGCGCCGCACTGTCAGTGTGAATCAGTTGCAAAGGGAATGGGCACAGAACACACACAGCCCTGGCAGGGCGAATCCGCCCACTGCAGCCACGGGTTTCCTGCCCTGTGCAGCTCACGATGACAGAGATTCACTGTGACTGAACGGCTCTACTCCTGCAGAGAGAGAGGGAGAGAGAAGGAGAGGGAGCGAGCGAGAGCGGGAGAGAGGGAGGGAGAGAGAAAGAGGAGGAGCAAGCGTGGGAGGGAGAGAGAGAGGGAGGGAAAGAGGAGGCAGAGAGTTAAGGAGAGAGTGAGGGAGGGAAAGAGGAGGCAGGGAGGGAAGGAGAGCGAGAGGGAGGGAGAGAGAGAGGGAGATGCTGAAGTGAAATCGAGCTAGAGAGGAAAATGGAAGAAACTGGACTTTCTGATGTGCCTGGAAACACTGAGACTCTTTTCTGTATGTAAAAGTAGAACCACCGTGACAAAGGACAACATAAAACCAGAACCACTGAAATTCTCAGCTGTCCATAAAACTACAATCACCGTGACAAAGGACAACATAAAACCAGAACCACTGAAATTCTCAGCTGTCCATAAAACTACAATCACCGTGACAAAGGACAACATAAAACCAGAACCACTGAAATTCTCAGCTGTCCATAAAACTACAATCACCGTGACAAAGGACAACATAAAACAAGAACCACTGAAACTCTTCCCTCTACATAGAAATGTAACCATGGTGATCAAGTTCTGACAGACTGAAAAAAACACCCTAATGGGATTCAGTTAGGTACGAAGGAAGAGACAGTGGAAAGGTTATAATTCATATCTGACATTTGACCCAGCAGCAGAAGCTGGGTTTTGTGGCTGAGACCGGAGTATGGTGCGTAAACTCCGCACTGAAACACAGTGAATCAGTTTAGTAATGAATGCAGAACCTTTCTGCCCATAAGTCCGATGAAAGCACTGCAGTTAACAGAGAGCCATCGTTCACTCACTCCAGCTCAGTGACAGCAGGTCGATACCGTAAGTCAGCGATTCAAACATGGAGTATCTGACAAAACGAAGTGCTTGAATAGCGATGGGAGGCGTGTGATATTTATGTCACGCTTCCGAGAACCATCTACTGAGAACAAGAGTGCGGCTGAAGTTGGACGGCCTCAGTATACTTGAGGTGAACACATCTTTTCTCACGTTTGCAGTTAATATTCACCCAATTTTTTAACATTTCAGTTTGAGTGGCTTATATAGTCCTCCTCCGTCAATGCAGTATGCAGTTTATACATGAATACAGACACTGTTACAAGCACATGTTGCTAGTTTTACTGTAGATCACAAACCAACAAAATCTATAGAACTTTGTATAGCACATTTCATTCAATTGAATGCAACTCAAAGTGATTTACAACATTAAAAAATAAGGCAAAAATGCAATTGAATAACCTTGGCTACTTAAGATGGTAACACTCTCTCATAGCTAGCTGGCTACACCTTAAGAGTGCCTCTTAGCCTGCATCTCACCAAAACTCTTCATTCTCCAGCTGAAAATGGAAAGCCCTACTAGGAGAGTTATATTGCTAAAGTAGAAGTGTAATGTAGTTTGACAGCTGAGTAGTTGATGAATGAACCAGCCACAGACGATGGTTATCAGAGCCCCTCCCACTTCCACATTTGACCAATCACTGAATACAACGGGTGATGAGTTTGCCAGTTCGCTCCTGGCTCATGTCAGAAAAAAAAAAAAAGAGCTCAGATCCAGGCAAAAACGATGGAGCCAACACCCTGCAACAAGCTGGCAAACAGTTTGCTTGTGATCTTTTTTTTTTTTTTTCCTCCAGACAGCTCTGTTTGGCTGAAGTGTGCAGGGGTCGTAGCACTGCACATCCACATCACTAGCATGCAGAGTACCTCTAGAGCAAGCACAGTGTCCAGACGGCCAGGCGAGAGCCTCCTGCGCGGGGATCTCTGGAGATCAGGCTGTCTGCATTCTTAAACATCGAATTGGGTTTCACCCACCACCACCCCCTTTTCTCCACCCCCTTCAGTGGGAGTAGGTCCTCTCCTCTTCTCCGCCATAATTCCAACTCCTGGACTGAAACAAGCTGTTAACTGGTCTTAATTTGACGCTTTTAACGTCTGTCGAGCGATGATTTATCCTCTCAAGGCTACGGTGTGTCAGAAACAGCCAAGCATGCCGTGAAGAATGACTCCCCCCACCCCCAACCCCCCTCCAAACTCACATCGCACAACTTTTAATCAGTCAGATCACCCCCTCAGACAACGAATGCTTTCATTCTCTGTAATGAGCTGCGTGGAAAACGGCTCCTTTTGACAGATGTTGCATCTTTAAATTGATTAAATTATGGAGTGGCAGGTGAAATCAGTCAGGTCTTAAATTCTGAAAAGCGTGGACATCTGGTCAATGAAAGAAATCCCATTGAGAATAAATTAGGATGAGCAACACTGTGGCATCTCAGATCTATGACAATGATCCATGCGTGATTAAAGAGCTGCCTACCTGAGCAATGCCATGCAGGGAATACCTGGAAACTTAGCAAACATCGGGGGAATAGCTGGAAACTTAGCAACCATAGGGGGGAATAGCTGGAAACTTAGCAAAGGGGAATAGCTGTAAACTTAGGGGGGGAATAATTTAGCAACCATAAATTTAGCAAACATCGGGGGAATAGCTGTAAACTTAGCAACCATAGGGGGGATAGCTGTAAACTTAGCAACCATAGGGGGATAGCTGTAAACTTAGCAACCATCAGGGGGAATAGCTGTAAATTTAGGGGTAATAACTGCAAACATGGGGGTAATAGCTGCAACTATGGAGGAATATTCCTCAGGTAAACTCGCATTTGAAATTTTCAGCTTGTTACAAAGCAAGCGCTGAGTGCTGCTAACATGTTATTTTCGTGCTCATGTTGTTTTTGTCCAGGATGTTGTTCAGGAAGCATTCAGCCTAATAGACTAGCAATACCTTTCAGGAAGTCGGCCAGCCCAGATCACATCAGTACGATAAATGCTATCATTGCCTTAATGTTACTTTAGATAATGATAAATAAGTGGCAAAAAGCTTGAGGAAAGCATTTCCATGCCATGAAATGACATCAGCGCCATTTTATGCACTTGAAAAGATCCTGCTAGCAAGATAGGTTACAACAGTAGTTTAACCTCCTGCCTGCATGCACCGTCATTCCGTCTATGCAGATCTTTAGAAAAGCTGCACTGTTGGTGGAATCTCTACTGGTTCTTTGTGTTTTTTGGAAAAGCAGAGAGTGTGCAGTCATTGTTAGCCACGCCCTGATGGCCCTATTGGCATTTTAAGGACAGCTGATTGGCTGAGTGTCCAGAGAGGGCTAATGGGAATGTGATTGTATTGGACATGAGGGCGGCAGTGTGGAAACAGGAGGCAGGAGGGGGCCTGGCTTCTGTGCTGCTCAGTGCAGCTGGATCAGATTGCAGGGACATGGTACATCTGTGCCCAGCGCCAAATCGGACTGCGGCTTTCCGTGAGTGCTGTGTACAGGAAGTGATGTATCAATTGGTGCTGTGTAAGGGAAGTGACATAACAGTTAGTGCTGTGGACAGGAAGTGATGTATCTATGATTGCTGTGTACAGGAAGTGCACTATCTGTGAGTCCTTTGCGCAGGAAGGGCAATCTACAGGAGGTTCTGTATTTGCAAACACTACATGTGATGCATAAGCACTGTCCAAAGCAGGGAAAATATTAAACATTGGACATCGACTCAAGAAAAGAGTCATCCAACCATGATATATTTAAGAGGTGTATACTAGGGAAATGCTACGTGCAGGAAGTGATGTCATGTGCCCTGTGCAGGAAGTGCCATGTCAGAAATGTTGGTTTGTTCTGTTTCAGTCAAGCATCACAGTATGGTGTATTTGAGTATTAATAAGCAGTTTCATTGTGTTATATGTGTGTTATATGTGTGTTATATGTGTGTCGTGTTAGAGCTTTGCCGCTGTATCCTATGTATGACCCCTGTAGGGAAGTGCTGTAGTCTGTCACAGTATCTGTCATTACTTACAGAACTTGGGTGGTCTTAAAGCCAGCTATAAAATCTAGCCATAAAATCCATTCCAGCAGCTGTGGAAAAGAAGCATTTGAAAGCTTTTTTATTTCCAGACGGAAGTGTCCAGTCATTGTGTTTTGGCTTGCACTCAGGTATCTTAACCCAAAGGAAGAGTGTGAACACGGGAAGTGAGGGGCTTTGAGATGTGAGAGGGGGAAGACACAGGGGTGGCTACGAAAGTTTAGGGAAACAGAAGTGCAGAGCTGTGCCCAGTAGCGGGGAGAGAGTTGAAAGTACAGAAGGACTACAGTACAATGTGAGTCTCTTAAATAACAATGTCCCATTAGAAAAATGACATTCTATCTTTGACTCGGTCCCAATAAGCAGGGTAGGAGCAGCGTGTTTCTCTTTAGTGACTTGGTCTCATTAGAAAAATGCAATTATTTTAATGACTAAGCCCCATAAGAAAACACCATTCCCTTTTGTGGCTAAGTCCTGTTCAGAAAAATGTAATTCTCTTCACTGATTAAGCCCCATAACAAAAATGTAATTCTCTGTTGTGCCTAAATCCTAATAAGCCAAGAACAATGTGATTCTCTTTAGTTACTAAGCCCAATTTAAAAAATGCCATTCACAGTTACTAAGCCCCGTAAGGAAAATGGCGTTCTCTTTAGCGACTAAGCCCCAAATGAAGAGAAACTGCAATCTTCTGTAGTGACTAATAAGTGGGATATAAACATAGCAATCCCCTTAGTGGCACATAGGAACAAAGTCATTCTCTGATCCCATTGAGAATAAATTAGGATGAGCAACACTGTGGCATTTCACATCTATGACAGTGATCCACGCGTGAATAATTTTGCGTGATCTCATTTTTTTTTTTTTTTTTTTTTGCAATACAAATTTTATTTGTCCTTCACCTCAAAATAAATGTAAGTGCTCACCAGGGAATGATAGAGGTGAAGCCGGTTATAATGTTTTGCTTACAATTGAGCGCCCTCTAGTGGTCATTCCTGTAGGCAGTGAGTAATTGCCGGCGCATCTGCAGTGTGGAAAGTAGCGAAGGTTTGTTGTCACATGTTCATGGCGTAGTATGTGAAGTTGGCAGGAGAGAGGTCTGCTCTGGGAGACTAAGCAGTTTGGCTGAGCATGAGATGTTAAACAAAGGGTTAAATAAATAAATAGGTGGTGTTCAGCAAACAAAATAGCTCATCAAAAGCTATTATTAATTATTAATTACAAACTCTGCATACGTTTAACAGTGAGTCAAAGTTAAATTGACTTGAGCGTGGTCCAGCGATGAGGCAGGGAAGAAGGCTGTGACGCTCCCCTCAGCCACTGAGCGCTGTTGGGCAGTAATCTCTGATGCTTTATTGCGCCCTTTGTCTCTGTGATACGGCAGAGGGGGTCACCACACCCCTCCCCACCACCATAAACTTCCCTATTAATCTCTATTCTATTATCCCTCTGATGCACGCTCCGTCCTGAGTGCAACAACACATCCTCACTCAGCATGACGCAGGTTTGTCCACAGCAGACTGCTAACATGAGGATTCACATGTAATTCACACTGGCTGTGGAGTTACAGTATGCCCACCTCCTCAGACAGTATACCCACCTATTAGCCTTATTACCATTAATACATATGGGCTTTGGAGTTACAGTATACCCACCTATTAGCCTTATTACCATTAATACATATGGGCTTTGGAGTTACAGTATACCCACCTATTAGCCTTATTACCTATTACTCCCTGGCTATCTGTCTGTCTGTCTGTCTTGCACAGATACCCCTGTCTGTCCCATGCACTGAGCAGACTCTCTCCTGGAAGAGTCTTTTAATGACATTGGCTCTGTGATGTATGGATAGCCAAATCCAGCCCTCCGGGCCACCTGGGCTGCTGGTTTTCAGTGAGGGCACAGACCCAGGAGAACACGCATAGTGCATCCCCAGCTGGTCCGGCTCATTTATCAGGTAAATCAGGAAACCAGCAGTACTGCCAGTTTCAAGTGCCAGATTGGAGTACCTCTGAATTACCCTCTCCAAAATCTACAGCAGAAAACTCAAATCGGGCAGAGTCCTGCAGTACTGTTGGGTTTTCACGTCAAACTGATAATTGATGCTACTGATTGGTGATTTCACTCACCTGGTATCCCAGGTGTTCACCAGTCTCTGCTCAGAGAGGAGAAATTAAAACCAGTATTACTACTGGCCCAAAAGGGCCACATTTTAGTATCCCTGCAGTATTCCCTATGCCCTATGCCCTAAGCCCTATGCCCTATGCCCTATACCTTAAGCAGTATTCCACTTCAAGATGATGGGATGGAACGTCGTGTAGCATTTTTGCATTTGCTACTCCGTGAATTATTCAGTGTTAGCCACATTTCTCCATGGAATTCTAATGTATGAGCATCTCTGTGGCAAAGCTTGGAGGAAAAGGGGGTAATTGAGCAAATTATATAACAGAAACTCGTTCATCAATATCAGCACATGCCCCGGAGTGCAGTTAAAACAGATTTATTGATCGGGCCATTTTGAAAAGGTCAAACACCCTCTCTGCTGAGGCGCTTTGAAAAGGTGACTGAAACAAATGAAACTGCTTAAAGCACCATAGGGGGATTACAGAGTAATGACTGACCTCAGATCAGCCTGGAATCATTGATCTGAAATCACTGTTTCTGGGATCACTGATCTGAAATCACGATTAGAAATCACTGATTTCATAACATTATGAGGGATCATTGATTTCAAATCACTGTTAGGAGTTGCTGATGTTAAAAGCATGTCAGAGATCACCATGATCAGATTTAGAGCACTCAACTCACATTACATTACAGTCATTTAGCTGACACTTTTATCCAAAGTGACTTACAGTTCCAAGTGCCAAGGGCCAATCCCCCCTGGGAGAAATATGGGGTTAAGGGCCTTGCTCAAGGGCCCAACAGCAGTGGTGTTCTTGCTGTCATCAGACTGGGCCTTGAACCATCAACCTCAGGGGTCCCAGTCATGTATCTGAGCCACTAGACTACAGGCTGCTAACAGAAGCATTTTAAAAATAGAGCAACTTTTCTTGATATATCTGATATCTGGTATATTTTATGTATATCAGATCTGCCTAAGACAACCATTCTTATTGGCTAGACTTTTCAAGATGTGCATGTGTCATCTCATCTCATTTGCCAGTCTGTGCAAAGTCTGCAAGTGTCAGCCGCTCTCATTGGCTGGGTCTCGTTCGTCTGTGGTTTGCGTGTTACCATTTGGTAATGTTCTGTGATTCAGTGGTAAAGTCGTGAACCTGTTTGGGGTTAGTAAGGGTGAACAAGAGAGCTGGCCTTTAGGACCAGCTGGGCCTAGGGAACTCAGCTTCTTCATGAAACTCAGTGCAGTCCTGGGAGGAACTGAAATGGCCTCTTTGTGGAGCGGAGGGCACACAGTTTCAGTCTGAAATGGCCTCTTTGTGGAGCAGAGGGCACACAGTTTCAGTCTGAAATGGCTACTTTGTGGAGCAGAGGGCACACAGTTTCAGTCTGAAATGGCCTCTTTGTGGAGCGGAGAGCACACAGTTTCAGTCTGAAATGGCCTCTTTGTGGAGCGGAGAGCACACAGTTTCAGTCTGAAATGGCTCTTTGAAATGGCTACAGTTTCAGTCTGAAATGGCCTCTTTGTGGAGCGGAGGGCACACAGTTTCAGTCTGAAATGGCCTCTTTGTGGAGCGGAGGGCACACAGTTTCAGTCTGAAATGGCCTCTTTGTGGAGCGGAGGGCACACAGTTTCAGTCTGAAATGGCCTCTTTGTGGAGCGGAGGGCACACAGTTTCAGTCTGAAATGGCCTCTTTGTGGAGCGGAGGGCACACAGTTTCAGTCTGAAATGGATTCATTGTGGTTTCAAACATGAACCATCTCTTACCCTCCCTCTCTGAGGACCTCTCCCTTTATTTCTTTCCTTCTCACTGTGCACCACGCACACACACACACACACACACCTGTTGGAGACCCCAGCATGTACATGGACGTTTGCAAACACACATAGGCCTACACACACACACACACACACACACACACACAGGAACAGAAACAGTCACATGTACGTACACACAGGGACAGAGAGAATAGCACTAATTGGTTGAGAGGCAGATGGTGGAGATGAAAGGGGTGTTCAGAAGCTAATTAAAGCTACAACGCTGCAAGGCTTATAGCCTGTTCACAGGGAGGGGGAGTACCCACACACACACACACACACACACACACACACACACACACACACACACACACAACACACACATACACACTAACGCACACACACACACACACACACACACACACACACACACACACACACACACACACACACACACACACACACACTCACACACACATACACACTAACGCACACACACACACTCACACACAACAACACACACATACACACACTCACACACACACAACACACACTCACTAACACACACATTTACATACACACACGCACACACTCACTAATTCACACACACACACACACACCACACAAAACACAGCAAGATTCACGCATACAAACACAGCAAGATTCAGAAACACTTACACAGACCCAAACAGAATGAGACACACACACACACACACACACACACACACACACACACACACACACACACACACACACATAAACACCAAGCAGGGAGGGAGGCCATAAACTTTACTTTCAGTCCATGGCAATCTGATAAATGACATTCCAGTGCTCCAATTTACTGGATCACTGTAAAAGTAAAGGCTACAGTGCACATTACAGTCTGCACTACAACCCCATAAAATCACAGCTCAGTGCTCATGCAGGAACACACTTACAATCACACACACGCACTCACACACACACAAACACACACACTCTCAGATACACACACACGCTCTCATACACACAAGCACACACGCTCTCAGATACACACACGCACTCACACACACACAAGCACACACACTCTCAGATACACACACACACTCACACACACACAAGCACACACACTCTCAGATACACACACACACTCTCACACACACAAGCACACACACTCTCAGATACACACACACACTCTCACACACACAAGCACACACACTCTCAGATACACACACACACTCACACACACAAGCACACACACTCTCAGATACACACACACACATTCACACACACACACTCAGATACACACACACACACACTCAGATACACACACACACACATTCACACACACACACACACACACACACTTACACACACACACACACACTCAGATACACACACACACACATTCACACACACACACACACACACACATTCACACACACACACACACACACACACACACACACACACACACACACACACACAGATACACACACACACACACACAAAACACACAGACACACACACATACAGACACACACACACACTCAGACACACACTCACAGTCAGACACACACACACACACAGAAACGCACATACACACTCAGATAAACACACACACACACGCACATACACACACACACACTCACACACACACACACACACACACACACACACACACACACACACAGAAACAAAGTAAAGCAAGCGATGCACACAGCACAGCTCAACTATGAGTGAATCTGATAGTCCTTTTGAGAGGGAAAATACACAACCTGGGAATTCAACATGAACTATATATTGAAATTGATCAGATTATCAAGGTATTTAAATAGAAATATACAAATACCTGTGGTTTAAATGAAATAAGTACTCCATTTCTGTAAGAGAACCTACATTGTGATGCTGGACATTCACTGAAGCTGTTCCGCAAAGTTCAGATATCTCCCTTAGGATTTGAACCTGAAGCCCCTGAGTTCTAAGCCTGGTTCCTTAAGTGCTACTTAGCCTTAGCTACTCTAGCATCCCCATGTGCCCAGCTGAAGTTATTCTTAAGTACAAAAATCCTCACACACACACGGACATGAACACACAAACACCAGCATGCACACACACATGAACACACAAACACCAGCATGCACACACATAATGAAAAGGCACACACACACACACACACACACACAATCACACACACACGCACATGAACACACAAACACCAGCATGCACACACATAATGAAAAGGCACATACAATCACACACACACATACACACACACCAACATGCTTGCACAGCCCACCCATAAATACAAAAATGCACACTGAAACACATACACAAACACACATGTACAATGTGCACACATATACACAAACAAGCACACACTCATGTGGACATTGACAGACACATAGACACAGGTACACACATACAGGCATACTCACACATTCTCACCCGTTGCACACAGGCATGTAAACACACAGAAGCACACAGGCATGTAAACACACAGAAGCACACAGGCATGTAAACACACAGAGGCACACAGGCATGTAAACACACAGAAGCACACAGGCATGTAAACACACAGAAGCACACAGGCATGTAAACACACAGAAGCACACGGCATGTAAACACACAGAAGCACACGGCATGTAAACACACAGAAGCACACACGGCATGTAAACACACAGAAGCACACAGGCATGTAAACACACAGAAGCACACAGGCATGTAAACACACAGAAGCACACAGGCATGTAAACACACAGAGGCACACACGGCATGTAAACACACAGAAGCACACAGGCATGTAAACACACAGAAGCAAACAGGCATGTAAACACACAGAAGCACACACAGGCATGTAAACACACAGAAGCACACACGGCATGTAAACACACAGAAGCACACATGGCATGTAAACACACAGAGGCACACAGGCATGTAAACACACAGAAGCACACACAGGCATGTAAACACACAGAAGCACACAGGCATGTAAACACACAGAAGCACACAGGCATGTAAACACACAGAAGCACACAGGCATGTAAACACACAGAGGCACACACGGCAGGATCACGGGAAAAGATTGTGTTTTGAAAGCATCTATATAAGATGAAAGCTCCTTTAGTGGGGAGTATCGATTGCGGTTTTAAAACACGGCTTGTGCAAATCAATGAGCAACAGACGGAGAGAATGAAAATGTTTCCCCCAGCCGGGACTGTGAGTCAGAGCTCCAGGGGTCCCGGAGGACAGTGCCCACTACCCACCCGAATATACCGGAAAGCCAGTGATTCAGCACAGATAAAAATAGAGCATCGTGAAAGAGGTTCTGTGTGTGTGTGTGTGTGTGTGTGTGTGTGTGTGTGTGTGTGTGTGTGTGTGTGTGTGTGTGTGTGTGTGTGTGTGTGTGTGTGTGTGTGTGTGTGTGTGTGTGTGTGTGTGTGTGTGTGTGTGTGTGTGTGTGTGTGTCTGTTTATGTGTGCACATGGGTGTGTATGTGAGTGTGTACAGGTGTTTGGGACCGTGTGCTCTATATTTATGTCTGTGTGTGTGTGTGTGTGTGTGTGTGTTTTGTGAAATATAAGCTACTTTGTGAGGACCTAAGACCCCTGACTCAAAGTTCCCTTTCTGTCTCTTTTGATCCTTCCATCTCGCTGTGTATTTTCATCCATTTCCCTATCTCTCTTCTCCTGTCCTTCACTCTTCCCCTTCATTCCATCCTCTTCCTCGGTTGCCTGCCTCTTCCTCACCACATGCTCCCTTTCACCTCCATCTATCTCTGACTCTTCCTCCTTTCTCGCTACTATCCTCCCTCTTCCTCTTTCTACTATCCTCTTTCTCTTTTTCTCTCCCTCCCTCACCTTCTCTCTCTTTCTCTCCCTCCCTTCCTCTTTCTTTCTTTTCCTCTTTCCTCCCTCCTCTCTCTTTCCCTCACCTCCCCTGCCATCCTCCTTCCCTCTCTCCCATTCTGTCTCTCTGCTCTGTTTCTCTCTACCCCTCTTCCCTCACTGTCGTCATGCCATCCATCTCCCTCTCCCTCTCCCTCCCTTCCTCCCTCCCTCCCCCTCTCTCTCTTTCCCTCCCTCTCTGTCTCTCTGTGCAGGCCCTGTACCCAAGCTCAGAGGAGGGCTGGCAGATCTACAGCTCGGCGCAGGATGTGGACGGGAAGTGTGTGTGCACAGTGGTGGCCCCAGCGCAGAACATGTGCAACCGGGATGCCCGCAGCAAGCAGCTCCGCCAGCTCATGGAGAAAGTGAGTGACAGCTGTCAATCACCCGCATGTTCAATCTGATACTGGATATCAGTGCTGGGGGGCTGGTTTGGGGTGGGGCTGTGAACCAAAACCAGTCCTGAAAAAACCTTTTTTTTTGTACTTACACCATCGACCATAAGTGGTTGAGCCCCCTTCTTCAGACAGTATACCCACCTGTTAGCCTTATTACCATTAATACATATGGGCTTTGGAGTTACAGTATGCCCACCTCCTCAGACAGTATACCCACCTATTAGCCTTATTACCATTAATACATATGGGCTTTGGAGTTACAGTATGCCCATCTCCTCAGACAGTATACCCACCTATTAGCCTTATTACCATTAATATATATGGGCTTTGGAGTTACAGTATGCCCACCTCCTCAGAGAGTATACCCATCTATTAGCCTTATTACCATTAATACATATGGGCTTTGGAGTTACAGTATGCCCACCTCCTCAGACAGTATACCCACCTGTTAGCCTTATTACCATTAATACATATGGGCTTTGGAGTTACAGTATACCCACCTATTAGCCTTATTACCATTGATACACATGGGCTTTGGAGTTACAGTATGCCCACCTCCTCAGACAGTATACCCACCTGTTAGCCTTATTACCATTAATACATATGGGCTTCGGAGTCACAGTATACCCACCTCCTCAGACAGTATACCCACCTGTTAGCCTTATTACCATTAATACATATGGGCTTCGGAGTCACAGTATACCCACCTCCTCAGACAGTATACCCACCTGTTAGCCTTATTACCATTAATACATATGGGCTTTGGAGTTACAGTATGCCCACCTCCTCAGACAGTATACCCACCTGTTAGCCATATTACCATTAATACACATGGGCTTCGGAGTTACAGTATGTCCACTTCCTTGGGCAGGATACATCTCTTAGCCTTATTACCATTGATGCATATGGGCTTTGGCGTTACGTAGGCTTTAGAGTATACTTTAGAGGTGGACAGTATACTCATCTCCTCAATTACCATTGCACCACTGCTAAGAGCAGTGCAAAACAGGATATAGTGCGTAATAAAGAGCAGTGCAGAATGTCTAATGAAGCACAGAGAGCTGGGAATGCGTAAAGCAGCACAGAGCCAGGGCTGTCCCCAGGCAGTAAATAACAGACCTTGCATCTTCTGCCCTTTCATGCGTCATACCCAGCCATGTTTTTCTTTCCTTCTTTTTTCATCTGATTCACAAGCGCGTGATTCACAAGGCCATCTCTGAGTCAGAAAATATCCAGGGTTTTTTCCTTTCTGTCAGCCTGTCAGCCAAGGGCTGCTCTCGCCCACTCCTCCACAGTGGTGCGATTAGAGCGATGCAGGAGGAATTCCGAGCCTCTGGGGGATCCCCAGGGCTCGGGGTTTGGGGATGTTGAGAAGAGATGAGCGAACAAAAAAAGTGTGGTTAGCGTGAAAGAGGGTGAAATTGGGGGTTAAATGCAATGAGACTAGCCTGAGAAAAGGGGAGGCGGAGGGGAGACGTGTAAGATTGTAATAAGATATGGGAGCTCCGGTTCGAGATACAGTGAGATCATGGTGAGGCACCTGGGAGGACTAGCGATCAAGGATGTGGGACAGGGTTTGGGTGGCGCACAGGGTTAAAGCACCTGCTTGCGGTGCAGCTGTGGGTCTCATCTGCATCATGACCAAATATGGACAGAGGTCCACATTAGAAAGGCAACGATTGGCCTCAACTGGCTGTGATATGCTGTAGTCTTTACCGACCTTAGGTTAGCCAAACTCACTGTGTGTCACTCTTCATAAGAGAATCCCCTGAATGACTGCAGCAAAAATAAATTACATTTAGGTCTAACAGCAGACATGCAAGCCCAGAGCCATTTTTGTTTCATTTTCACATGCTCTCCATTCATACAGCTCAACATTTGCTAAAAGAATCCAGGTTAAGTACTTTGGTCCAGGGTTCAATGGAAGTTCCTCACCTGGGGAATTGAACCTGCAAGCTCTGAGATTCAAGCCCAAGGTCCTGAGCATTGTAGTACACTGCAACCCTTTTGCAGTCTGCAGCACACACTCTTCAGCTGGCCCTGACAGCCAGCAGCTCTCTAGAACTGAAATTTTTTTGAGAGGGAGTAAGAGAGAGAGAACACAGGCATTAATCAGATAAAATGCTCTCACGCCAGCACCAGGCCGCAGATCCTGCAGAAAAAAAAAATCAAAGTGATGAATGAGAATTGGAGACCAGGAACAAGAAAGCAAAAAAAAACACAAGAAATAGTAAGAAAGCAAGAAAAGTAACAGCCTTCGTTTCTGTCCTGTCAGCTGCTTGTGACAGCAGAGGCAGAACACTCTCACAGCTCCTCGGTCATTTCGGACGTTCCCGAGTATAACAGCGTGACGAGAAAAAAAAAAAAAAAGAGGGAAAAAACACTCCCCGGGAGGGGGGGATAGGGGACTGAGAGAGAGAGGGGAGGAGAGGGAGTGAGAGACACAAAGGGGGTGAGAGGTGACGAGAGAGTGACATTTCATATATATATATTGTTTTTCATTCAACCATAAATGTGTCTGTGTGTCACCGAGCTCCACAGCAAATGGGCTCCTCCCACATATATAAATGTATATATTACAGATGTCACATGCAGTCTCTCATGTGTGACATTGTTTGCATGTTTCATGTGCTGTGATCCATGACGTTGTTTGCGTATTGGACTCTGATGACACAGACCGAAAGGTATTTTTGTGCCTGTCAATCATACCAGTGCGCTTTTCGCCCCTGGAGCACTACAAGGTTGCTTTTCTGATTTAAGGCCATTTTACTAGTGGTGCAACTGAAGGATCTCTCTCCTGCATGACCGCGCCAATGTGCTGGAAAGACTAGCAAATAGGATGCAAGTCCTTCAACATAGGAATGAGAACTTGCATTGGTGGACACTCCACCCTATTCTGTAAAGTTCATCAAGTTTGATTAACTGAAATGTTTTTTTGGAATCCAGTTGCCTTGAGTCACTAACTCAATCAGTTGTAATACTGCTATGGTAATTGTTTTGGTCAAATTGTTCAAATACGTGTTGGAGTGTACAGCTTGAGTGGTCTCATTTCAGAGCCAACCTTTTCATAGATGTCAGAGAATCTTTGAAAATTCCTTTCAAAACCTTTCAAGGCTTTCTCATGAAAAAGAATTGGTAAACAGCATCTTTCCGCATGCCGTGCAACCTCGTGGTTTCCTTTCCTTTGTGACTTCCTCTGCCATGCTATTGGATGAGCTCTGCTGAACAGTTTTCCCACATAAATCATAAGCCGTATGGTTTTTCTCTCCTGGCACTCATCGCAAGACTTCACACAATTTATGCAGCTAAAAGGTTTTAAACTCTGTGCAAATGTGTTGATGGGAATTAAAATGGCTTAACTTCCCGCTATGTATGCAACTGAACAGTTCCAAGACAAAGAAACAATGGCAGAAAAAGTGAGGATGAGACACAGAACGGGGAGTGAAAAACAAAGGCTGAGAAAGCTAGAGAGGGAGAAAGGCAGACAATGAGAGAGACACCAAAGTAGAAAAAGCGAAAGTGAATGAAAGAGAATGGCAGTTTCTTGTTGAAAGTGGAAAAATACCCGAGAGTAATACATAAAATAATCACTATCCGCCCAAAACTTCAGAGAATTTCCTGATGCGATCCATCCTAATTCATCACTGATTAGACGTAGTCAAACCAACTTTTTACTAGAAATACCCACTGCTGTATCGCACAATGCTAAATCCTCAGTGGTTTCTGAATGGACGTGTACGAGCGCATCTGTGAGTTCCGAAGGATTATTTGTAAAGTAAGCATTAACCCCTTATAGACAGCAGGCGCAAATGTTTGTTATTCTCATTTCATGGCTCCTATGATTAAAAAAAAAAGTCCAGACCTAAAGACACATCCAACTAGGAAGAGTAGACAGAGAAAGTGATATACAATTTATAATCAGGCATGTAGTAGACTTTCTTGTCCTGAACAACTTGCACAGTTACCATTCCTTCACACCATCCATTTATACAGCTGGTAATGTACACTGAGGAAATTTGGGTTAAGTGCCCTGCTCAAGGGTACAACAGCAATGTCTTTCTTGGGCACTGAACCTACAATGTCAGGGTTGCAAGACCAGCTTGGTGTCCATTAAACTGCACTGCTGCCTGACACGGAATGAGTCAGCCAGCCTGTTCCGTAGGGAGAGGCTCCAGAAACCTGCCTGACCGGGAGGGCTCTGGCTGGGTGCCCAAGAGGGAGTGCCACAGTCTTACAAACAGCCGAAGGCAGGGCGTGCCCAGCCCCTCTCCTGCAGGACTGCTGTGCAAAAGCAGGGCGTGCCCGAGCCCCTGTCCTGCAGGACTGCTGTGCAAAAGCAGGGCGTGCCCGAGCCCCTGTCCTGCAGGACTGCTGTGCAAAAGCAGGGTGTGCCCGAGCCCCTGTCCTGCAGGACTGCTGTGCAAAAGCAGGGCGTGCCCGAATCCCTGTCCTGCAGGACTGCTGTGCAAAAACAGGGCGTGCTCCAAATCCCTGTCCTGCAGGACTGCTGTGCAAAAACAGGGCGTGCCCGAATCCCTCTCCTGCAGGACTGCTGTGCAAAAACAGGGCGTGCCCGAATCCCTGTCCTGCAGGACTGCTGTGCAAAACAGGGCGTGCCCAAATCCGCAGGACTGCCAAAAGCAGGGCGTGTCCAGCCTGCAGGACTGCTGTGCAAAAACAGGGCGTGCCCAAATCCCTGTCCTGCAAGCATTCTCTCCAATCACCTGCTACACCCCCTGATCTCCTTCATTTGCTCACCTTCAGGACCAAGGAGGTAAACTCAAGACTGAAACCAGGAAGTGTAGTGCGTGATTAGAGCAGATGCCTGCAGACACTCATGCAGTCATCCAGGACTGGATGAGTAGCTAAAGGATGCGCTCACCTTCTCTACAGGGCTTCCTGATTGAAAGAAAGCCGCAAAAAAGGACTGGGGTCACGAGTCAATAGGATGCTATGAAACTGTATTTTACCTGTTTGTAAAACTGCATGTTTTTGTTAAAGGACTATTATGTTTTCCATTGATTAGTTCCACTTGTTAGCTCTATGCATGCTTTGGCAACAGAAGTGTTTGTGGTGTGCAATACCAATAAGGGTAATTCAGTTCTGTGGCTTTAATTGAAGTGAGAGGGTTTTTAATTTTGCACTGGAATTTTATTGGTTGCATCGCAAAACAATTATAACAATTTGACAAACAAGTTAGACACCAGTAAAGAATGAATGCAATTACTGTGAATGTCTGGCGCCTGCTTCTATCTCGCCTCTGATAAAACTGGCGACAACCCCTCACACATTAAATGGCAAACTCTCTTTCACTGCTGACCAAAAAATGACCTCTATCCACTTCAGATCCCTCCGAGGCTACCAAAGCTCCACATAAAAATGGCATCTAACATAATTCATTGTTGTTTTTCATGTAAGGGCAAAGACAAACATTTGTACAGTGCCAAAAGCATTTCTTTTGATCTGACGTTACACTCTGAATTTGTATTGGCACTTCAGAACATTCAGCAATTTACAATCCACATTCTCTATTTTTGATCTCTTTATTTGTTTATTTATTTATTTTTACTTTAGGAACACTCAGGACAAACACGCTCATACCCAAAGTCTAAGCTGTGAGTTCTGCTGAAATGTCGGGTCGTTTCCACGGTTTCCGTAAAAGGCGGAGCTAATCCTGAGAAATCAAAGGAACAGAGGGAAACGGTCTCCTTTTGTGAGCTGAAAGGACGAGCATCAAGGGCAGCAGGATTAATTGCTGATAAAGAGTCACTGACTGCAGTGACACCATGGGAGAGAGATAGAGAGAGAGGGAGGGAGAGAGAGGGAGGGAGAAAGAGAGATAGACAGGGGGAGAGATAGAGAGTGGGAAATGGGTAAATGTTGTTTGTGTTAGGGATGGGGAGTGTTGTTATTGTCTTTGTTCACTGTTCTTTGTATTTTGTATTTTATGCTTTAGCAACACAAGATTATCTTGTCATGCCAATAAAGCACATTTGAATTTGAATTTGAATTTGAATTTGAAATTGAAATATAGACAGGGAGGGAGAGAGATAGAGAGAGAGTTAAGGAAAGAGAGGGAGGGTGGGAAGGAGAGAGAGGAATGGAGAAAGAAAGATAGACGGGGAAGAGAGACAGAGAGACGCTGGGGGAAAGGTAGAGGGAGTGAAAGAGATGGAGAGAGAGTGAGACAGATAAGAAGAGAGAGAAAGAGGGGAAGGAAAGAAAGAGAGTGAAAGAGCAAGGGAGGTTTAGAGAGAAAGTGAAAGAGGAATGTACGGAGGTGGAGACAGAGAAAAAGAAAAAAGTAGGAGTAGGACAGGATAAACCAGGAGAGGGTGGCCAAGAATTTATGGAGAAGGAAGAGACAGAAAAAGATAAATAACAAGATGTGCAGAGGGAAAAGGGGAGAGAGGAGCAAGGATGCCAAGTGTAAAAAGCAGAAGAGAGTCTTTTTTTTGCAAAATGAAAAAAAAAAAAAAACATTTTTCAACAGTAAATAAGAGCCTTCATTGGAACTGTGTATTAGTGGCAGCAGATAGTCTAACCATAACAAAACCAGAGGGGCAGCAACTAAGAACAGGTATAAGATGACACAAGCTGTGTGACCGGCCAGGAACAGCCCTCAAATTTAGAGTCATCAGCATGAAATCCTAATGAAAGATATTAATGTGAACACCAATACTACTGTATACTCAGAACTACTACTATTACTACTACAAATACAACTAATACTGCCACTGCTACTGCTAATAAGAATAAGAATAAATGGCGTTTGCTTTCCTGTTGCAATGATATAAAATGGAAAAAGAAGAAGAGGAAGAATGCCTTTTATCCTGCAGTAATCATTGTGCTCATATGTCAATAACACAGAACCTTTTATCCGTTATGCTTTGCGATACACAGAGCACAAGTGCATATGGCAGTAAAATGGCCGACAGCTTTACTGAAGAGAGGGCCAGGGAGAAAGGGCGGGGCCTGAGTGGGGCAAGGGTGTTGTTATTTTTTTACAATTCTAAACTGAACGCTGTTATACTTATGTAGAACGACAGATGTATAGCATAATGACTTATGTAGGATGACTGTTTTCTTGGCAAGCTGTGTTGTGATACATCGTAGTATTTGTAAAAGCAAGTTTCATAATGTTTGCTGATATTACAGTTGTGCCTTGGCAAACAAAAAAAGTTTCTTTGTCATGCCAATAAAGGCTAATTGAATTGAGAGAAGGAGAGATGGACAGTAAAGGAGATGCAGAGAGAGGGATAAAGGGCGGGGTGGGGGCGGGGGAGGAAAGGCGCTGACTCTTCTTAGAATGAGAGGGCCTCAGGCTGCAGACACAGGGAAACGAGCTGTGGATTCACTGGCCCAGTGACTCTGAGAATGAGCTTCTACACACACTTCCATAGGCAGTTATCAAAAAGATAAAACAGATTCTGACAACAATGTGCAGGGCATGACCAGGTTTGCCCCAGGTCCCCATTCCTAAGATGTCCCGCATCTAAGATGTGAACACCCAGTGGCCTGCCACCGCGCATCTAGAAATTCAGTGACTTGTTGCAGGCTGGGCTTACACCCAGTGGCCTGCCACTGTCTGCCTGCACACAGCCTAGGTTTATACCCAGTGGCTTACACCCAATGGCCTGCCACTGTCTGGCCTCTGCATACAGCCCCAGTGGCCTGCCACTGTCTGCCTGCATACAGCCTAGGCTTACACCCAGTGGCCTGCCACTGTCTGCCTGCATACAGCCTAGGCTTACACCCAATGGCCTGCCACTGTCTGCCTGCATACAGCCTAGGCTTACACCCAGTGGCCTGCCACTGTCTGCCTGCATACAGCCTAGGCTTACACCCAATGGCCTGCCACTGTCTGCCTGCATGCAGCCTAGGCTTACACCCAGTGGCCTGCCACTGTCTGCCTGGATACAGCCTAGGCTTACATCCTTCGGCCTGCTGTGGTGGAAACACTCAGAGGTCTCCGGGCCCAGATCAGCTTGAGTTGAGATCCTAGGGAGCATATCCAGCTTGGCATGCAGATGTCATGTGACAAATAATGCAAGCGGAACAGGATGTGATGGGGCACCTGGGGCCCTGTATCCGGGACAAACCTCTGGAAAGCCTCCGGGATGGGAGAGTCAGCAAAATGGCAGTTGTTCTTCAGTAACTTTTATGGCAGAAGCGCCCTTATCACCTGCTCTCCCGCATCACCCAGGATGAAGTCCCTGTAAGGGTGATCTCTATAGGGCTATATGCATACGCACTCATTCTCAGACAGGGGACAAACAATGCAACAGATTCCTATAACTATCAGTGACATCTGTTTCATTCTTTTACAGTCAACGCTACAGCCCACACCATCTACAGGCAGGCCCCCCAGTCTTTCCCAGTGTTTATCGTATTGTATCGAAGTGGCTGCTGGGCTTTATGGTCCTACCGTGAAGTCCTCTTTGGTGGTCACGTGACACCCCGAGCCCAGCATTGTCCCTCTCCATCAGTGTGTCCAGCTGGGCTTTATGGCCCTAATGGAGAACCCTCCAGTGATCACGCTGGGGTTGCCCAGTGTTCACGTTCCCACCCAGGCTTCCACGGAATGGGAATGAAATTAGCCCTTGCACTGAACCCAATTTGCACTGTGAAAAGGGGTCAGTCTCAACGAAGCAGCTCCGAAGGTGTTCCATTACCCATAAAGCACTGCTTTTAAAGCTTGCATTTGATCTATTTTATGGCTCTTAGACATTAGTGTTTCACTAAACTACTCCTACACACAACATTGCCTGCCTAGCCTACAGAATACTGCCTCAACAAAAACCCAGAAATAAAATTGAAATAAAAGGATTTTGTTATTGATTGCTTCATGATGGCCAGACAGGATGTTTTTTTAAAGTGCTCACACAAAAGTCTCTTGGATACACAATTTATCATTTCTGAATGCTGTTTGTGCATTCATGCTTTTGGAGATAGCAGGGGATGTGTGTTTTTTTTTGGGGGTGGGGGGTTTGGGGGTATTACATTAGCAAGTGTTTCACCTTCAGGTTTGTGCTGTGTTTGAACTCTATTTGTGCTGTTAAAATGAGTTGTCACTGCAAAGTCCTTACCAAATTATAGCATCTCTCAGCACTCCCAGGATACTTTTAACAAATTTAGATTTAAAGTGCTTTATTGGCATGAAAAGACACTTCTTATATTCCCAAAGAACATATTCATTTGAATATATTGCACATGGTGTTATTCAGATGTTCTTACATGCATCACATACTCTTATGTCTAGTGCCAACATACGAAAAAAAAAAACTAGTCATACTAATAACATATAACACTAACAATATTAACAAACAATAGTGATTCATTATTTAAATCATCAAACAATGCCCAGTTGTGCTAGTCAGAGGTTTGATCTGTAAGTCTGGTCAGGGGTTTGATCTGTAAGTCTGGTCAGGGGTTTGATCTGTAAGTCTGGTCAAGGGTTTGATCTGTAAGTCTGGTCAGGGGTTTGCTCCGTTAAGTCTGGTCAGGGGTTTGATCTGTAAGTCTGGTCAGGGGTTTGATCCGTAAGTCTGGTCAGGGGTTTGATCTGTAAGTCTGGTCAGGGGTTTGATCTGTAAGTCTGGTCAGGGGTTTGATCTGTTAAGTCTGGTCAGGGGTTTGATCTGTAAGTCTGGTCAGGGGTTTGATGATTTCTGCCCTCACTGATGATCAGAGAACAAACACTCTTGGCCGGAGAATCTTCTGTTTTTATTATGGATTAAATGTAAGACAAATGTGAAGGAAGGATTGATCAGCTGCATCACACTGGTAAAACACAGATACAGATGAAGAGATTGCCAACAACTGGTTTATTATCAAAAGAACATTCCTTGTGTTGGATGCTGTTCCATCACAATAGAGACAGTAGATCATCAGGCTCATAGCTATATGTAGATACAATACTTAAGAGGATTTAATACTGACAGTAATGGTGTCAGTATGACAGTAACTATTAGGGCCTAAAATTATCACAGATTTAATTGTCAAACCCAGTGAATTTGGGGTTGCTATAGTTCTTGTAGTTTTTTTTTTTTCTTCTGAAGGAGAGCCAACAAAAACCAGTCAGCACTCACCTGATACCTGTATGTGGACTGGCTTACTGTACTCTGTGTACCAGACTGGGGTTCCCCTCCCAGCTCTGCACCTGTACTCCCCTGAGTGTGTGAGAGCAGCAGGGCTGAGTGTGTAGGAGTGTCCGACTCATTTTCATTACCTTTGTACAAATGCATACTCCCTGCCAGCACTGGGGAGAGTTAGCGGGTTAGAGCAACTCAGAGCATTAGGCTGTCAGGGTGAATTTATGTGTTACAAAATATTACACTCTTCACAAATGATTTTTTTAGCTGCTGACTTCAGGCTTGTAGACAAAAATAACATCAATACAAGTAGTATACTGAAGAATTGAACTCGGCATAAGGATAAAGATGAATGTAGAGAAGCCAGACCTACTCACAAGAGATCCAATTATTTAGTTAAGCATTAAATATAAATCTTTAAAGGAAATTATTTTAATAAGCATGCAATGTTTTGCTGTTTATCAGAAAGTGTTTATTAGTAAGCGTTAATGTTTTATTGATGTGGGAACTGGTCAACAAACCATTTTGGGGGGTTTCCAGAACAGTCCTGGACATTTGAATGAATGTTTGAAACGGATAAACTTGTCTACATTCCCAGATGTCCTGTGAACATCAGTCACTAGGAAAGTGGCTGAAATGGTCTTGGAACATTATGGCGCTGTCATTTTGCTTTTCAAAAAAATAATTTGGGTTGTGGATAATCTTTTATGTTTAGTTTTTTTATGAAAGTTTGAAATGTTCAACAAATCTGACATTCAAAGCTTTGAATATTTTGTGACTTTGATTGAAATTGTTTTGGAATGATAAATACATTCTGTAACTGTTTGGCAAATTTTTTTGCCATAATATCTCACAATCCAATATGAATCTCACAGGAATGTTCTCCAACATCCTTTAAATATTTTTGTAGGTTATTATCCTGTATTGTGACTGATCATGTTATGTTGTAACAATTTGTTATTAAACATGTACATTCATATTTTTTGATATTATATATTTGATATTATTTATATTTATCAAATATATTTTAAATTGATAAGCTCATTGCTGAGGAAACATCCAGACATCAAGTCTTTATTACCCAATCAGAAATTATCTCATTGGGGCACATCTCTGGAACATTTCACTTACCCAATCAGAAAGGTTCTCATTAGGACACGTCTAAGGAACAATTCTCTTACCCAATCAGAAACATTCTCATTAGGGCACATCTTAGGAACAATTCGCTTACCCAATTAAAAGCTCCTGATAAGGATGTAGCCCAGAGCAGTGAACCAGACTCGTTTGTCTACATTCAGTACAGAAGATCTTGCAGATAATTTAGCAGCTCTGAATTGCCATTTCAAATTTGAGTCTCGCCTACACAAGATCGTGATTAGTCAGAGGGAGTAACTGACCGTCACTTGATTAGGAAAGAACATCCTTGAAGTCGGGAGGCGTTTCGCCAAAACGGAGACGGTACTTTGTCAGGCTCATAACTACAAGCCTGACAAGCAAAGCTAGCGGGAACCTAAATAAGAGATGCTTTTCTCTGAAGATGAATAGTTTGGTAGTGGCTCTGAAAGCTGAGTATCAGCGCATTTCTTCTGCATTCCTCACACTGCGTTCATTTTTGTTCTCTTTTCAAAAGGCCGGATGGCCCACAGGCCATGGCAGGTAGGCTGATCAGAATGGAGAAGAGATACACAAAAAAACAACCTCACTCCTGCCACATACTGCAGTATACAGGCACTGGTGCGCAGAGAAGCACTAACACAGAAGAGTATTAAGCATAAGGGATTAAGAGAGCTCTTTGCCTATACGTTGACCAACTTCTGAGTGAGGTACATTTGTGTAGAGGCAGTGCATTGAGGAAGTGCTGTGTTGAGGAAGTTTTGTTTAGAGAAAGCGTACTCATATACTGGTTT
>CM040759.1:3037500-3042500 GCA_022829145.1 Albula goreensis | reverse complement strand
GTTACACTGCCTACAAGACACGTTTGGCCCAGAAAAGATGGGATCTAATAAAGAGACAAACTGTGCGAACGGTGGTTCTCACACACCCGCACACTCAGCTTTGCCTTTGTGTGTTTGTTTGATTCAGATGAAAAACAGAATCTCTAAATCCTTCGCTTTTCTAACGGTTCTTTCAAAAACAGCTTGCCTTATTTATTTCATTTAATCTGTTCATTGATATGAAAGTGATATCTGCTTTTCACCCCCATGGTTAGCTGCGTTCACAAAAAAAAAAGAAAATATTTTAAAAAATTAAACGTGAAAAAATCCAAATTGGAGCTGGTGTTTTGCAAACAATGTCGTAATAATTGGCCCGCTGTGGTAAATGGCAGAGGAAGCTGGGACACATTTCAGGGGAGAGACGTTGTGTTCAGCAGAATGAACAGCACTCTTCTGGACAAAGGGCACTGTTATGTATGCAGAAGACAAAACACTTCATATATTCAGCTGACAGATTTCTATAGATGCCCTCCTTGCCTGACAGGGAAACATAAACATTTCCTTTTGAAAAGTGTTATAAACACATTTTACTGAAGAAAATGGTATATAGATCAGATGCAAGTACAAGTACAATATGCAGTACTGTATGGTTATTTGGAATGGTGAATCATTCCATCCTGATTATGGCGGTATATGCTGGACATGGTGTAAATGTTTTGTGAACTAGCTCTTCTGTGCTGTGAGGTCACACTGAGTGGCCATGCACATCCATTATCCTGTTGCATGTACACAGTCGTTTCTTTGCAGATATCCATTGGTATCTATCTGGCCTGGCGACCTGTCCAGGATGTCTCCTTTCCTTTCACCCCAATGTATGCTGGGATAGGCCCCAACCCCCAAGAAACGGGTATAGATAATGGATTTATGGATTGGTGCATGGAGTAATGGATATTAGCATGATTAGCAGCGGTGTCAAACAGCACAGCGGTGTATGTCTCTGTGAGAGATATAAATTTGGATCTCTGACTGCAAGGGTCATGTTTAATGAGAGCTTTGTGGGCAGCGATGGTTTGCTGAAACATGCGTGGGATTCACTAACCACCCTAAACGGGTGAACCTCCCCAATTAAACCTCCTCAGGCACCGCAGCACTGCAAGCCTCAGCCACTGACACGTATGCAGCTCTCCGTGTGCTTATACACATGATTCTGCAAGCTGAGCGCTGAATTATACAAATGCAGATCCCAATTAAAGTGTGCATGGCTCAGATTGGAGAGCACATTGCTATGCAGCGTTTTCAGTCGAGCAGAACCATGCGGTTTGGAATGAGGACTCACTAAACAGGCTCATCCTGCCTGACCAGTGATTACAAAGTCTTTTTTTATTTTTACTGTTTTGTGACTCAGTTTTGTAAATCAAAATAGTGATGTGTGTCGCTGGTGCTGTGATGAAACTGTGTGCCTCCTAATAATTAAATTGTCTGGGCTGGATTTTTTTCTTTTTTTTCCATTACCAATAGAGCATTAATGTACATTCACACGAGGTTTTGTTTGAGTTGAGTTATGAGATGTTTAGCAGTACATGGAGTTGGATTAAATTTTAAATGAATGTAAAAAAAATGACATGTAAATGGGCAAAGCAATGTTATTGCACAATTCTAGTCTGGATTCAATTATTTATTTTCCCGTAGTGTCCCGTACTGTGCCGCATTTTCCTTGAAAACATCACTAAAAATCATTCTCTATAATCATTAAAGATGCAATGGCAGTTTAATGAGCATGTGTGCCGCCCTGGATCCAGTCCCTCTTGTCTATATGTGTTATTCTGTGATGTCTGTGACATTTCTTGGCATCTACCTTTTGCTTTAGGTAATTGTTACATCAAATGATTGTTGTACAAAATGGACAACCCCTTATTCAAATACCTCTGTCCATCCAATCCGCTTTTCTCCACAGGTATTAAATTGCCACGTACCTTATCTCCCATCACACACCCTGCTTCCGGCATCCCTCCTCCTCCCCTTCTCCACCTTCATGTCTACCTCCTTTCTTCTGTTTTTTCTCTTTCTCTTCTAGTGGTCCAGTGGGGGTTCACCTCACTCAAAACATTATGAGACATGACGCTGCCCTCTTGGACACCAAGCTCAAGATCAAATGTCTATACCTTTATACAGCTGCACATTCATGTTGTCTGAGAATTCATTCTATTGAAGTGTAATTGCCAAAGCGTTTAAGTTTTGTGTCTCTGTGGTGGGCAGGCTGTAGTCAGTGTAGATCCTGTCTCATTGCAACTTCAGACAGTGGAGAAAGAGTTCCAAAATATTTCCATGCAAGCCCATATTAATGCCAAGAAAAAAAGGAAAACATAGTTATTTATTCATCAATGCCCAGCAGTGACATTACATATTTTCCATTAGAAGGTGAGAAATATCTGACAATTTATGCCAAAACTATTACTTATTTGGAGGTTATTCAACTTCTTTTAATAACTTATGAACCTAACAGAAGTAAAGACAGAAGGATATACCAACATCAAATAAAAAAGAGAAAGTTCTAAAACTGTAAATTGTGTAAAACGATTTACCTTCAGGTGTTTCCGTCAGCTTTAATGTTGTCAGCTTCCCGCCGGTTCAGTACACAGGCTATTCGGGATGTGACAGCGGCGTTTCTTCATCGTATGAGCTCATAGTCATTTCTGCCAGCGCTGCATTACTGAAAGACTTTTTTTTTTCTCTTCCTCTCATCCCTGACTCATTCGCCACCCTCATATCTTCACCTACTCTTTTTTCAAAGTCAGAGGAGCCTTATTTTACGCATGATTAGATTCCATGTTCTACCTTCAAATATTGTGTTTTTATTTTAATACATTTGTAGTAATGCATATTTTAACGTAACGTCGGAACAATATCCGCTTTAACATGCGTTCTCATTAGCTGGGACCAGGCAATAACCCAACTATTGTGTTCAGTGATTAGTTTGGGCCTCTTTCAGACACAATCAAGTTTGATTTACAGTGACTGTATAATTACCCACTTTGCATAATTGCCTTTTTAAAGTTGACTGCCTTGTGCATTGTATCTTCATATTTTTGGCCCAAAGGTAGAGGTCACAGTACCGTCTGTCTATATACTGTATATAATTGTCTAGTGCAGGGAGTGGCGTGCATGCCCGTCTGCGATAGACTAGTGTATGTGCCTGACTTTGGGAGACTACTGTGTATCTTTTCTGTATATCCACTCAGCCCATCTAGGTTTGTTATTTACCTAAAGAGCAGCAGAGTGATCGGCATTCAACTTAGACAGTGGAAGTTATCAGTGATCCAGCAGGCTTGGACTTCAGATACTCAGAAAAGCCTGTTCGTGTATATACCTGGGTATATACCTAACTGGAAGAGATTTCTTGGTGAGAGAGTAGTGTATTTCCTTAGTGTGAGATACTAGTGTATAAGAATGCATACTGATGAGACCTGGCCATTTAAGCCATCTAGGCTTAATGATGATCTTAAATTAAATTACACTACCTGAGAATGTCACATTATCAAATTGGACTCGAACAATCAAGTGGTCTCTAATATACCTTCCAGTGATCATCCCTGTGATTTTGAGAGACTACTCTACATTTCAGACTAAGACTGTAGAATACTGTATACCCCTGACTGTGAGTTTCATACAACCCCCATGTCTCTCATATA
Organism: Albula goreensis; assembly: GCA_022829145.1. Lineage (NCBI taxonomy): Eukaryota > Metazoa > Chordata > Actinopteri > Albuliformes > Albulidae > Albula > Albula goreensis. Next base: position 3,038,832 of record CM040759.1, on the reverse strand, counting down.
CCTATACATATATATATTAATGATGATCTCTTACTATGTCTGGAAAAAAAGTTGCCGTAGATAAAAATTATGAGACCGTTGCAATAATGTAGAATCTTTATTTTCGCAGCATTACTGTGTTTAGCATTTAGACACCTGGTCTTAATATCTGAAAGAACATTTCACACCTTGGTTTGGTCATGCAGGTAAGGAGAAGATAATGACAGAACTGCCCTTTTCAGGCTGCACGAAAACACAGATTCACACAGCTATAATGAATTAGTATTCAATTATCATCTTTTATATGTCCATGGTGTTCAGCATCACACAGTAGTAGCAAACACAAACCTTCTCAAAGGAAAAAAAAACAATCACACTGTCCTCACAGAAAGAGTGCATACAAAGAAAGAGAGGGAAATAAGTATAACATTTGCAATTACATAGATTAGTTGCCTATAATTATTCTTTTTTCACCCCAAGTGCCTCTAATATTCCTGCCTGTGTGTATGCCTGACATTAGGAGACTTTAGTATATACCTGATACACAGGTATATACACAATGAGCATTAACACTTGTCCTTCAATTCTGGTATATACAGAGGGAGATCTATGAGAGACATGTGGGTTGTACAAGTTCAGGTTTGGCAGAGCACTGATACTTTCCAATGCTGTAGTTAAATGACAAGACTACATGGACTTTCATTCAGCCAATCCATTTCAAACTTGGATTGGTACAATCCACATGTCTCTCTTTATATATTGGATTGAAAAGACTAGAGCTTATTTTTACCATGAGAAACTATGTAGTGTAAGTCCTTAATTTTGGGCAGCCTGTGTATTTGTCTGACTGTGAGAGTCTGAAAGTAATATATCACTTTCAGTGAGAGACTATAGTATATCCTAACTGTGGGACATAAGTGTATATCCCTGGTTTTTAAAAATTAATGTATATTATTCTTCTAATGTGTACCCTACTGTGGTGTACTACTGCTACCCACTGTGCTTGAGTATGCCCAGGCCTCTGCTAAACCTAGACTTGAACAATCTGGTAGTCTCTAATATAGTTGCCATTGTATTCCCTTGACTGGGAGAGAATAGTTTTATATATTATATAAATATATTTTAAGACTAAGAACACAAAGATATTGTATATCCCTCTATGTGATATACTACTGTGTGTCCTTATATCCACTCAGCCCATTGAGGCTCACCATTTAGCTTATATGTCTTATATTACCTTAATATACAGTGACATTCACTCGATCAAGCTTTGAGTTTGAACATCCCAGGGGTATCTAATATGTTTGCCTGCGTGTATTCCTGGTTGTGGGAGACTAGCGCATATTCTTGATT
>CM040759.1:2970000-3032500 GCA_022829145.1 Albula goreensis | reverse complement strand
TCGACATGTCACTTAATGCATAACAATTTTTTTTTCTAAGACTTCCACCGAAAACAATTTCCGGCGACATGCTGTGACGCACATTGAAATGAAGCTTTCCTGTCTGCAAAGTTATTGAGTTATGTGAAGGGCTGCATGTTCCCAAATACCATAAACTCTGGCATTACCACTCGCTGCTCCCATTTTAGTAAAGGAGTGATTCCTGGAAGAAAATCAGCAAGTAAGTTTGACTGGAGTGAGCAGGGGTGGAGGATAGAGTTGGATATTGAGGGGGACATGACTCGCTATGACTCGGTTACTGAAATTACTTTAAATCAACAGGCCTGTGTTATTTGGGGGACAAAGATTGCGGCCACAAATGTGGGGGGGGGGAGACATACCCACCCCCCCCGGCGCACTCAGGCCCTATGCCCCTGAGAGTGGGTATTCAATACAAGGGTTCACCCACCAATGGAAGAGCTAGCCATGCTAAGAGCTAGCCTCTCCACAGCACAAGGAGCTGAGAACCCTTATCACTCTCATATCTTTCCAAATGAGCTGACGGATAAGATTTAGAGCGAGCTGGAATGAGCCTTTAAATCCTATTATATCCTGTGGTATTCATGTCTTGGGTTCTTAGTTATGTTATGTTTTCTGCATGACGCAAGTATGTACCACAGGATGTAAGAACCACTGGTCTCTAATTCTGTGCTTCACGCTCATTAGCCCTCCTGTATATTGTTCTGTACTTCCTCGTTTCCAGTCCTGTCCACTGAGATCTCTCCAGTTTTTATTAATTTATCTCATTATATGATTTAGAACTCTTGAATATATTCCACCAAGGATTGTTGGCTTTTTTTGTTTTGTCTTGGGTTGTTTTTTTTTTTTTTTTTTTTTTTAAGTTTCTCCAACATTCCAACAAGAGTCCCTTGTCCTTATGAATTCTTAGTGTTGGCATATCTTTTTCTCATCTGTTAATGAAGCTTCAGTTGACCTATGTCAACAATATATCTGTGATGTCTTGGTAATGATAAAGCAGGCCCCTCCTTATTTTCAATTCCACTCATTTTCTTCCTTCTGACTTTAATTTTTGTCCTGATTCTGCAAAAAAAAACAAAAAAACAACAGAAACCCTTAAGGATTGTTTTTTTTTTTTTTTGCATCCTCAGCCATTCTCCGTCTTTAGAAAAGCCCTTCGGCAACTAATTTTCTTTGTTAAACTCAGTACACATTTATAATAGAATAACATTAGTCTGTGACCTGTCTTTTTCCCTTCATCCCTCCAAAACCTTTGCTGAAGATTTATTTATCCGCCTCACACCCTGTGCATAGAGAATAATTATTTTAAATTGGCTATCTCATTTACCAGCGCTCTCTATAAAAACCACCCCTGATCATGCATAGATCTTCTCAAGAAGACACAAAAATATTTCCCTCTAAAGTAGCTTTCCCCTTTTTTCTCCATTGTTTGCTATCCCTAATTTAGCCCCTCCAGTCACTCCTGTGCACCCTGTGCAAAGAACCATACAGCTGAAGCATGCACCCTCCCTAAATGCATTCACCTGCAAACCAGCGACTACATGACAAACTACCAGCCCTGCACAGTGCTACAGGAGAGGAGGAGGAGGAGGAGAGGAGAGGAGAGGGAGAGGAGAGGAGGAGAGGAGGAGGGAGAGAGGAGAGGAGAGAGAGGAGGTAGGGGAGAGGAGAGGAGAGGAGAGGAGGGTAGGGGAGAGGAGAGGAGAGGAGAGGAGAGGAGGAGAGGAGAGGAGAGGAGAGGAGAGGGAGGGTAGGGGGAGAGGAGAGGAGAGGAAAGGAGAGGAGGAGGAGGGGAGAGGAGAGGAGAGGAGGAGGGAGGGGGAGGGAGAGGAGAGGAGAGGAGGGAGGGGAGAGGAGAGGAGAGGAGAGGAGGAGAGGGAGAGGAGAAGAGAGGAGAGGAGGGAGAGGAGAGAGGAGAGGAGAGGAGGGGAGAGGAGAGGAGAGGAGGGTAGGGGAGGAGGAGGAGGAGTAGGAGAGGAGAGGAGAGGAGAGGAGAAGGAAAGGAAAGGAAAGGAGAGGAGAGGAGAGGAGAGGAGAGGAGGAGAGAGAGAGGCAGATCTCTCACTGAGCAGCACAGGTAGCCTGTAGGACTCTGTGCTTCACTGGGAGGAAATAATGCAGAAGTAACCAGAGCACTAACCTCAGGATCCCCGGCTGTCTTAGTCCTGCTGGGTCTCATTTATTAAGGATTTATAGTCTCACTGATGACAGCCTGGTCACCGGGGGTGGGATCGTATGTGATGGTAACCCAGGGAAACCTTAGCCAAATTAAACATCAAGGAACCTGCGTGCTGAAGACAGAGAGACTCAGCGGTTGATGAGGTCGCTTTGACTTTGCGAAAGCACTTCGAACGTGACCGCGCTGTGGATCCACTTGACCCCGGACGCTCATTAGCGGGGGCTGGATTCAAGTGGCTCAGCCGCAGCTGGGATTCAGAGAGGCCCTGCTTGTCATTCATTCTGTAACTGAGCGACGATGTCATCAACGCCGTGGCGATAGCGGAACGGTGCAGAAGACAGGAGTCCAGCGTGAATAGAAATGAGCTCCAAATCAGTTTACGGAGAAAAAAATACAATACTAATCAGATTCCATGTGACTATTTGCTGTTTAGACCTCGAGGGAAAGACCAGATACAAAATCAGATAGGGTTAAGAAAATAAAAACTGGAGCCTAAACAGAGCTTAAGTGTTGTTGAGGAAGTGCGCGATACACAGTTGGCTAACAGGGGAGTGGAGATTGCATCGAGAAAACAGTAAACTGGAGCGGCCAGTAATTCCAGTTCAAAGTTGGCACGCAGCTAAAAGTCTCCTGTTTTAGAGATCAGTGATGAAGGTGCTGTTGGGGGAGGGGGAGGGGGGGGTGTCAGTGACCTATAGCATAGTTCCTGAAATAATGCTCTTCTCCATTTCCCCTGAGTAATTTAAGGCATTCAGACATATCCTCAGCTCAGCTGCTGTGGTTTTTCAGCGTGGGAATGAACCATGAGCCATTAGATAGAGTTTATAGGGTGTGCGTTTAGAGGAATTATCTGGAGTTTAAGGCCCCAGACAGGAAGGATGGAGGATGCCGGGGGAGGGGGCAGGGGGTGGGGTGGGGAGTAGAGGGGAGTTTCCCATGCCAGGGTAGATTTTAGCGCTGAGTTTAAACTTATTTATTTATTTATTTAAATGTACTATGACCTGGGACTGAGCAGACCTGCACTTACCTGTCAATCACTGAATTTGTTTGAACCAAACAAAAATGGGACTGATGCAATCCAAAGTCTGTTTTGATTTAATTGCCCTATTGAGACTAAGTACATGTGATTGGGTCCCTGCCATGTCTGACACATGTTCCTTTTAGACATGTTTTTTTCTTCTCTCTCTCTCATTTCTAGGAGCTGAAGGACAAGGTGACTCAGCTGCTCCCCCTGCTACCGGTGCTGGAGCAGTACAAGTCGGACGCGCGGATGCTGGGGCGGCTGAAGGAGGAGGTGCGGAACCTGTCCCTGGTGCTGATGACTATCCAGGAGGAGATGGGGGCCTACGACTACGAGGAGCTGAGACAGAGAGTCCTGCTGCTGGAGACCAGACTGCACTCCTGCATGCAGAAGCTGGGTATGAGAGAGGGGCACTGTTTGTGTTTGTGTGTGTGTTTGTGTTTGTGTGTGTGTGTGTGTGTGTGTGTGTGTCTGTGTCTGTGTCTGTGCATGTCTGTACTGGTCTCATCCTGACTGTGTGCTCCTGTGTGTGTGTGTGTGTGCCTGTGCATGTCTGTACTGCTCTCATCCTGACTGTGTGCTCCTGTGTGTGTGTGTGTGTGTGTGTGTGTCTGTGTGTGTCTGTATGTCTGTAGTGGTCTCATCTTGACTGTGTGATCCTGTGCGTGTGTGTGTGTGTGTGTGTGTGTGTGTGTGTGTGTGTGTGTGTGTGTGTGTGTGTGTGTGTGTGTGTGTGTGTGTGTGTGTGTGTGTGTGTGTGTGTGTGTGTGTGTGTCTGTGCATGTCTGTACTGGTCTCATCCTGACTGTGTGCTCCTGTGTCCCTGCTCTGTAGGCTGACTGTGTGTGTGTGTGTGTGGGTGTGAGTCTGTAATCCGATCACTATCCCTGTGTCCCTGCTCTAGGCTGTGGGCCGGGGTCAAGGTTCGGCTCCTGGATGACCGACACCATGATTCCCAGCTCAGACAACAGGGTGAGTCTGCCTGCTAGTTTACCTTTGTACCTGCCCAGAACTACCTCCATAAACACTACTATCTAGCCCGGGTATGCCACTCAAAATTACCTGCACAAGTTTGCCACATATAAGTATCGGATACAGGATTACTGCATAAGGTATACCTGGCCAAAGTACCTAATAAGTGCTATACAATGTTAGCTGAGACAGGTGAGCCTGGCACAGGTGTGCTACACAAAGTTACCTGAAACAGATGTATCTGTAGTTCTGGTCGTCAGAGTGCTTGACATTGTAAATTATACAGAAGTAACAAAAAGAAATGCGATTATGCACTGCCAGAGAAACAGAACAAGTACATCAGCAAGAATGACACGATTTAAAAAAACAGGCATGATTCAAATTACGCTGATTAAGCTTACCTTAAAAGACATTAAGCAATAACTGCAGGTAGGACACAGTGATACGCTGGAGAGTGCAGATGATCACAGTTATTTTAGTAGAGTATAAATAAAAGTAATCTGCGCTGATCGGTGTTTGAGTAGGGTGGGACTAAGTACCATCAGTGCTGTTTAATATTCAAGCAAATATCATCTGCATAAAATTCATTCATAAATTCAACCTTTTTTTTGATTCTCGGAGGGAACAGGCCTTCATTTACAATGGTGTCAAGATAAAAAAAAACATAAAAACATAAAACCAACAAAGTTCATTGAGCAATAAATAGCTAAGCGGGAGAGGTAAAAGGGTTTATTTTACAGGCTGCTTAGCAGGGCTATCGGTCAACAGTGGTCTGGTCCGAGATCCATATGTCCATTTCACATTATGAGATACGCAATCCCTTTCTTGTCAAGTGTTGCTTAACAAACTTTGAAAATTTGAGCGAACACCTAACCAGTTATACCTGGCACAGGTATAAAAAAAATGGTGTGAAATAATGAATTTGCTAAAGTCTGATGTTTACTGGAGAATGCTCAAAGTTTGTTAATAATTGTACTGCTCCATATTCTGGTGCTGCGCATTCTTTGTTGAATCAGAGATATTCGAAAGAGAAGAAACTAGGACAGGTGACATGTGATCTTTGTTGTAGTTGAAAGTGGTGCAGCAGTAACCCAGAATAATTGATGAGTGGACACAAAGGAGTTTAGGGTACCAAATACTGGAGAAATGCCCCCTACAGGTCACACATCACATTATTTTTCAGGTTTATTAGGACATTTTTTTAAGCAAATAGAAACAGTGGGGATTATATTTAGATAAGACTTGTTAAGATCAGACTCTTCTGTCACACAGAGATCTCTGTAACCTCTGCATTCAGAATTAAAGCGAAACTGTGCTCAATTTGGAGCAGCCATCTTATCCAGGGCCCAGAGGGCTGGTCTGTTTGTCAGAGTTTAGTAACATAACATCTGCTGTCATCCAGTCTCATTAAGGCATGCCGCTAGGACACTCTGATAGTGAGGTGTGTGAGTGTGTTTGTGTGCATCTGTGTGGGTGTGTGTGTGGGTGTGTGTGTGTGTGTATCCCATTTACAGGCTGTGTGTTTGTGCACATCTGTGTGGGTGTGTGTGTGTATGTGTGTGTGTGTGTGTGTGTGTCCCATTTACAGGCTGTGTGTGCGTGTGTGTGTGTAACTGGCAGAGCTTCAGCTGGTCACACTGAGACCTGGATCTGCATGTCATTACTACAGCAGTATAAACTGTGTCACATCTCCACTGAGCCTGTCTTCTGGGGCACTGGGTAACGTGTGTTTGAGCAGACAGCCGAGGTGCCCCCACCCCCCACCCAACCCCAGTGTGGCATTCAGCTCACGGACAGGCTGTCTGATGCCCCCCTCTCACCCCGTCCCCCCCCCGCAGACGGACAGCACCTCGTCCAAATCCCCCCCACCCCAACACCCCAACCCCCAGAGTCTCCTGCGCCCCATGTCTAACCCTAGTCTGGCGCCATAATGAGCTGGTTGTCACGGCAGCCGTGACACATTCCCCCTCCCCCCAGCCACCACCCCCCCAAGCTGCCACCTGTCTCCAGGTACGCGGACACGGAGCCGCACGCTGCCCCATATCTGCTTCTCATTATAGGCACCCTGGAGACGCATCTATATTTCACAGCGCTAACCCGGTTAGCAGCACGCGCCCACACTCTGAGGGCCCAGCCGCTGTGGCGGGGGGGGGGCGCAATTAATGAGACAGAAGAACCAGGGGATGCATATCGGCAGGGCGCTCAGTCAGCTTAGCGACACGACTCACGGATAGAGGAATCGTGATGCAGTTCTGCAGATGTCCGCGTCTCTCTCTCTTTCTCTCTCTCTCTCTCTCTCTCTCTCTCACACCCTCTCTCTGTCTCTCTCTCTCTTTCACACACTCTCTTTCTCTCTGTCTCTCTCTCTCTCTCTCTCTCTCCCCCTCTTCCTCTTGCCTGTTCCTGCAGCTCTGCCAGTCTCTACCCCCTCTCTCTCTCTACTTTTCTCTGTCTTCCTCCCTCTCATTCTCTCTGCCTTTTATTTTAAGATATTTATTGTCAGGGATTATATCAAGTATAAGAACAAGGCAAAAGTAAAAACAGGTAAAAATATAAAAATAACAACAACAAAAATAAAATAATTAAATTGTTTTAAAACACACACCCTTCCTCCTTTCTGCTCTTGCTATCTCCCTCTCTCCCATCCTCTCTCTCTCGGTCGCCCTGTCTCTGTCTCTCCCTCCACTGTCATCATGTCTGGCATGAGCAGGTATTGGCAGAGCTTACATTGTCAATGATACGACAACAAAGCAACCGAACAGGTAAAAATAGCAACAGCAATGATACGAGTAAAACAAGAGAATTGCTAAAAAGCTACCTCTTTTTTTCTCCCCCTTGCATTCTATCTCCCTCTACCCACCTCTCTCCCTCTCTCTCTCTCTCTCTCTCTCTCTCTCTCTCTCTGATGTCTCAGATCTTTCTGACAAGAAGGAGAGGGGTGGAGAATCAGTGACCTGAGCTGCAAAGGAGTATATCATAAAACAGAGAGACAGACAGTATCAGTGTTGTGTGACAGCTCTGTAGAGCATTCCTCTTCCTTTATTCCTCCTCTCTCTCTCTCGCTCTCTCTCTCTTCCGCTGTTCTCACTGTCCACTCCACTTCAGCCCCTCTCCCGCTCTGTCTTCAGTCAGTCATTATTCCTTTTTTTTGATATCGGGCCTTAAAGGAAGCAGCTTGGCAGAGAATATTTCATGGGAGCCATTTTGAGTTACAGTGTGGGCGCTCTGACAGGAGGGAACAGAGGGTGTTTGACTTCAGAGGGCCGTTCATTCAGGGATGAGAAGCAGCGTGACGCATTTCACCTGCACTGCCGTATGGACAACCGAATGGCTCCGTGGACTGTTATTTTATAGCGAGGAAATGTGAAGTAATTCTATCCTGAGACCCAGTAATACAGCTGAACTATCAGTGCGGACAAAAAAAAATGCATTTCAATAAATGTATTACTGTCCTTGTGATTATGTTCAAGGATAGAACTTAGGCGATAAGTGAAATTAATTGTGGAACACGGAAGTGCGCCGTAGTCATGACGAAAGTGGCTTTCCACAGGTGCAAAGACTTTTCAGAGTTCTCAGGAATGAATGGCTGAAACGGACACACTTCCCCTCGCGCGTCCTTTCACTTTCAGCTCAATTCAGTTGTGTTTTATTGGCAGAACAACCACAGTGGAGTTGCCAGAACAACACATAATGAACACTCTCTCTCTCTCTCTCTCTCTGTCTCTTTATTCATCTCTATCTCCCCCTCTCGCTCTCTCTCACTTTCTTTGCCTTCAGTTCCTCTCAGTGAGTTCTCCGTTAATTGCGCTCACCCCCTCTCTCGGATTCAAATTCCAATCATTTTTATGGGCATGAAATGAACAAAATAAAAGAACACAAATAATGATTCAATTACAGAAAAATTATGACTGCAAATGGGCGTGGGAAGGGTGTGTTAATGAACGATTGAAATACTTCCGCTCTCCCTTTTTCCCTTCATCTCCCACTCCTTCCATTCTTCCCTCTCTCTATTTCTCTCCAACCTTCTCTATCTATGTCTCATGCAATTCACATAAATTCAAACACGCGTTAGTGTCAGGGCAGCAATTGCAGCGTTTCCCACACAAAACAAATACACACAATATGGACTTTTTACAATCTTTTGTTTGCAAAATTTTTTTAATCCACCAAGAGCATCAGCAATAATGACAGAATTAAAGTAATGAAAATAGGTGTAACATGTTATCATAAATTACAGGTAATATCATTTTAAAATAAATTTCGCTCTGTCCCTCCCTCTCTCCTTCCTACTCTCTCACTCCCTCCTTCTGTAATTCTCTCTCTTCTTCCCCTCTCTCTCTCTCTGTCTCTCTCTCCCAAATTCAAATTCAAAATGTGCTTTATTGGCATGACAAGATAATGTTATGTTGCTAAAGCATAAGCTACTTTCTCTGTCTCTCCTCCTCCTCCTCCTACCCCTCTCTCCCTCTCTCTCTCTCTCTCTCTCTCTCTCTCTCTCTCTCTCTCTCTCTCTCTCTCTCTCTCTCTCTCCCTCTCTCTCTCTGCTCTCTCTCTCTCTCTCTCTCTCTCTCTCTCTCTCTCTCTCTCTCTCTCTCTCTCTCTCTCTCTCTCTCTCTCTCTCTCTCTCTCTCTCTCTCTCTCTCTCCTGTGCTCGCGCTGGTTGAGGTGATCTCCGGCCGGCTCTCCTCCATGTTCTCACTCATGCATACTCTGTCCACTCTCCAGGCTGCAGAGTAATGATGTATGATTTGTTTTGATGATATTCCTCACCGGCTATCTGCATGATGACTGCCCTGTCTGCTGCTGTCACTGACACCTGATCAGAGTTTGAGATGCGCGGCACGTTAAAACGGGCACCTCACCTGCCCCCTGCGGGAGGGAGTGTCTCACCTCGTTACAACCTCGTCACAAAGACCCCCCCACCCACCCATCCCCCCAGCAGGGGGTAGGAAATAAGACGGAACATGAAAGGGAGGGATGGAAGGATGGAGATGGGAATTAAGAAGAGCAGGTCAGTCCCTCTGGCTGCTGTTCCACTACGAGAGGTGACCCTTAGAACTCGGATGCCGTTCCCTGGCTACAGCACGGTTACCGTTTCCTGGTTACAGCGTGATTGCTGTTCCCTGGTTACAGGATGGTTAATATTCACTGGTTCCTTGGATACCACATGGCCGTTGTCCCCTTCACTGTGCCCTCTCTAAAGCATATCCTTTTTTTAAGCTTACGGTTTGATCACTCGCTCGTTGCCGAGCTACGGGAGAGACACCATTTTCAATCTCCCTACCACTTTTAGCTGACTAGGCTAATACCTGTCCAGTAGCAAGCTAGGCACATACCTCTCCTCCATACGCATGGCAAAAGCAGAGAAGCCCAGAGTGATAACCACATCCATTGTTGGGACATGATCAATCATTTTTAACCGATTATATCAACTCATTGAACAAGAGTCTAAGGAGATTTGAACCGGTGATTCTAATATAAATTATACCAAGAGGAAGTATGCATCTGCGTGTAGAGAATCTGAACACTGATCTGTGAATCTGATTGGTTCATGGACTGCCACATCCCTGGGGTGGCTGATCTCTGCTACAGAATCTGCTGCTCCCAGACCATGAGGCAAGAGCGTCTTCAGATCTCTCAACATGTTACCATTGGGATCCCCACGCTAGACAGTGACCCGTCCCCATTCCCCAAACCCACAGCGTATCCCCATGGCCACAGCTCCGCTAAGGGTTCCCTCTCATGCAAACTGAGAAACATCACAATGAGAAATAACCCTAAGCTCTCAAAGCCTTTTTTTCCAGTGGGGTCCAAAAACTGCCCCCCGAGGCTCTCCATCCCGGGTCAGCGCCATCCCTCTGTGGTCCGGTTTGGATTTTCACACCGATGTCCGGCCGCATCACCTCGCTTTAACCGCCATGCCGCGGTTTGACATCTATGACCCGTCTGTCAGACGGATTGTACAAAAGCATTCCACTATCTCAGGAGACGGCTCCCAGACCCTTCAGACTTTCTCTGTGTGCGCTGGCCTTCTTTCAATTTCTAAAGTCGCACTCTCATTTCAGCGCTCAAAGAACCTTTATGAAATGGTTTAAGATCAGTAAAGCGCACATAATATCTTCTAATGCACTACCTCAGAATGGATATTGGCCCGCTAAATATATAATTTCATTTCTTTCTCTCTCTTGCACCCCCCTCCCCTCCCTTTAAGGTTTTTTTTTTTCCCTCACTGTAATTGCAAAGATGATGTTCATAGAGATAACTCATATTTCTAGACTGACACATATATGTGTAGCCAAAGCATGAAAACAGATAACAAATCGATTGGGAATGACGCAACTACACAGAAGATATAACAGCCACCTCTGAATGGGGTATGCTAATACCCCCTAAGACTGTACTCCTCCTTTCCTCTTTCCCTCTCAGCTCCATCCTTTTCATCTATGTCTCTCCCTCCCTCCTTGCCCTGCCGTCTTTTTCTCCCTCTCTCTTCCCTTCTTTCTTAGGCACTCACTGTCAGGCACAACAGGAGGAAAAAGCCGGGTGCAGATGTCTTCTGTATCAAACTGCCTTCACTGATTTTGTTTTTTTTTTCCAGATTTCAGATATTTTCTTTGAGACTTGGGGCAAGGAATCTTGAGGAAAAGGGGGTAGAGAAGATGTAAGCGAATCAAGAACATAAGCAAAGAGTGGAGTGAAAGAGGGAAGAGAACGGGAGACAGAGAGACAGACTGGTAGGAAAGGAGAGGAGGGGCTGCAGGAAGGTGATCAAAAGGGAGACAGGAACTTAGAAGTGAGGTGGAGGATGAGGGAGGAAGAGAAAGGAAGGCAGGGGGATGTAGAGGGATTAAAAACTGAGAGGAGGGAGAAAAGTGTTAAAACTCTGAGATCAAGAGAACAAGAAACTGTTAGCAAGTATGATAAACGGATTATTCTTCACCTAGGGTGTTGGGGTGTGTTTTATGTTTGTGTGTGTGTGTGTGAGAGTGTCTGCCTGTCTGTTTGTGAAAACAGGAAACAGTGCTGTAGCAATGCAGATAACACCAAAATTTAAGACACATTATAGATTTACCTTTTAATGTCCTTCAGTTTCTTCTCTTAGCCAGCACATACTGTAATTGCTTTTATTGTCTGTGTATAGTAGCAGGTTTGTCTTGGTCTGTTTTGATGTTTTTATTGATTGTCTGATTGAAGCACCTTGGACTCTCTGGCTTGAAAGGTGCTGTTTAAATAAAATTTAAAAAATACTCGCACAGGAAGAGCTGCAGGAGCTGTTGGCTCTCTCCATCTTAGGAGCGGTGCTGTCAGACATGGACACTGGCTCTCAGTGCACTAAAGTGTAATGACAGGGCTGTTCAACTCCTGAAAGGGGCTATTGTATTTGCTGCCACCATTCATGGCACCTCATGATTTCAGTAATTAATTTAGTTCCTTAGTTGAAGAGGTGAGCTAAACCATGGCACATGTGATTGGAGAAAATAGCTGTAGAGACAGCGGCAGTTTGGGACTGCAGTTGTGTTATGGTGTTGTAAAGTTACTCTGAGACATCCAGCGTCATGGCTGGAAATGATGGGTACACACCCATTAGAAGAGGAACTTCATATTCCCTTTCCCATGAGGTGAAATTCTGCAAGGTTATTTTATTTCAAAATGTATTTTCTAAACAGTATTTCCCAGTGTAAACATTTCAGTCTCATCGAACGTGATTGGAGTGGTCTTTCTTGAGAGGTTACATCAAAGAAAAACCTCAACTGGATGTTACACCACAATATAACATGGAACACTCCAAGAGGAGTCTCAGAAGCACATCTTTTCCAAAAAATGAGATTATCTAGCTATGAATTTCCAAGATATTAAACACAAAAGAGGAAGTGCAGGGGACAAAGCTTTGCATCAAGCCAAAAATACCAAACCAGTCAGGAATAAGCAAGGGTCAAAACCAGAGACTCACAATCCAGAAACCAAGGTAGCAAAAACAAGCAAGAATCCAAAAACCAGAAAGACACAGCAATCAGACAAAATCAGAATCCAAAAACAGAGTAAACGAGAGACAGACAAAAGTCATAACAGGTAGTCAGAACAGAAGCAGAAAGGTTTGTAGCATGCAAAGAGAAACAAACCAACCAAGACAAACTCACAACAAACAAAGAAACACAAGGGCTATAAATTCAACAGATGATGAGGTGAAGCCGGGAACAGGAGCGTTAACTGTCAGGTGACAAGATCAGACACTTAACAATGAATCAATTAAACAATCAAGCGGGGAGCAAGGGGGCGGAGCAAAGACATGAGGGAAACGTAAACATGGGCACATGGCACAGAAATGGGGGAAAACAAGGAAGTACAACAAAATGAGAACAAAACCAAAACAGAACTTTTGGTTTACTGACAGTTTACTGACACAGGTTTACTGACAGTTTGCTCTGTTAGACCAGTACTGTCAGAAACAGGCACTGGCAAATGACTCAGTGCTGGCCAGTATTGGCGCAATGCACCATCTGCAGCTATCTGTTCTTCGTACGTCAGCGCTGATCTCCGCCTGGCTGTGCAGTCATTAAAGTGTTGTGACAGGCTGTCGCTAAAGTGAACGGTTGCCTAAGCGAAGCCATAGCATTTGTTATTGTAAAAAACCGACTCATGGGGCGGTCGGGAGAACATTCTACTGATGGGAACAGATCGTTCTGACCTACCCCAGGTGTAAAATGGAGCAGATTGCTTGAAACGTTTGGTTCCTGTTGATGTGATTGGCTGTTTATTATTTACCTGTTTGAAACACTACTGGGGCAGCCTGTAGTCAAGTGGGTAAGGTACATGACTGGGACCCCTGAGGTTGGTGGTCCAAGCCCCATTCTGGCACCATTGCTGCTGGTCCCCTGAGCAAGGCCCCCAAACCCAGATTGCCCTCAGGAGTGGTTGGCCCCCCACCAGCCCAATCAACTGTAAGGTGCCTTTTTCGATGAAAAGCAGCAGCTAAATGACTGTAATGTACTGACATATCTTACGTCATGTATTTTACAGTATAAAAAAGAGAGCAATTCTTGTTTTAGAAAATACAGGTTAGCCAATGTTGGGGGAAGAAATTATATCAATCATAACATGTTATTTGGATTCCTGGTTAAAAAACATAGTGACATCACCCCAAACCCCCAAAACCGTCCTTGCTTCAAGCTGGATATTATGTAGCATAATCAAATTTTATGCTTTTTTTTTCTTTGCATTTTTATGCGCAAATGCTGTGACAGTATCTCTCGTCCAGGGGTGGCCATTTAAATGTTGGATCGTTTACTCGAGGAAATAAAGCAAACGACAATATAAATTATGGGGTGTAATTGCGTGTTCAATTTTTTTTTAATATCGATTGGGCATATGGCTTATGGGAAGATGTGTTTGTGTTTATGCTGTACCCAACTGTGCCTGTGTGTTGGTGTTTGGAATGAAGCAGAAAGAGACTAAATAAAAATAAAAGGGTTTCCTCCACCTGTTGTTCCTGCACCTCCTATTTGGACCAATTTAAACCGAAGCACAACCTGGCTGAAGTCATCTCTCCATCTAGCTGTCCTGACTTGGGAAACAAACCCTGCAAATTAGTTTCCCAGCTTCAATAACTCTTTCCTGTCTTCTAAATTTGAGAATCCATAATAAACCCAATTGCTGCTTTAATGGAGCAAATCCAGAAGCTTGCTGTTCAAATTTTACAAAAGAGAAAAAAAAATGATTACGTCCGATGAACAACTGACTGAAACATACGCAGTACAAGCTTGGCAACTCGCAACATCCAAGCACGAGAAACGACGGTTTGCTTAAGATCCAGCAGCGTTTTAAACCGGCCGTCTCTGAACTGTAAATATGAAGCCCCACTGAGCGCCAGGATCTCCAGTGGCAGGCAGTGACCTCCGGGCCAATCATCCCCGCTCTGAGGCCCACAGAACAGAGCCGAGCTGGAGCTCCCCGGCTTCATCAAAACCTCCCAAACCATAACAAAAACTCTACAGAAAACAGACAAAAAAAACAATTTGACAGAAAAGCAGAACTTTCATGAAAGGGAAAAAAACAATGATAAAAGCACATGGGGCCATCCAGGGGCCTGTGAGACGATGGGGTTTGGGGCCGGTGGAGAGACTGATTGAAATGAAAGGGAGCACTTTAGCCTGCTTTTGAGTGGAGATCCAGCCCAGTTCTGTGAAAGACAGCAAGCACTGATGCACTGACAACAGGTTCACATAAACACAAACACTCAAAATCTCACTCACACAAACACTCAACATTTTAACAGCACAACCTCAACACGCAGACTAACAAAAACTGTCATGCACATGGACACACACTCACATACACACTCTGAAGCACCCACACATGTCCACATATACGCACATACACACGCATCCTAAAGATAGCTGGGATGGCTGCAGCTGTGTGGTTCACCTTATATTGGGAAGGATTCAATTACTCTCTACTGTGAGAGGAAAGCTTTTAAAAGCTCCTTTCCAATTCTCTCTTTCCTGTTTCTCACTTTCCTTCTCTCCATCCAACTCTCCCTCCATTCTCTTTTTTCTCTCTTCTGCTACCTCCCTCTTTCTCTCTCTGTTCTTCTCACTTTCCTTCCCTCCCTCTCTCTCCCTCCCAATATTTCCTATCCATTCTCCCTCTTTCTCTCCCCTTCTGTGCTGCATGCTCCCTTTCTTTCTCTCTCTCCTTCTGTCCTTCATTGTTCTCTCTCTTTTTCCCTCCCACTATCTCTCTCTCTCTTCTCTCCTTTGCTGCTTTTTCATATGTGGGTGTTGTTTTTAGTTTTACTGTTGCATTATTTCTATGATAGATTTGTGACATTTGTTTTGTCATTTTGCTTGTGGTAATAAAGGGCAAGGTAGAAATTATAATCTCTCTCTCTCTCTCTCTCTCTCTCTTCTCTGACTTTCTGCCCCTCTGTCTCCCTCTCTCCCCCTACCTCTCTCCTCTCTCTCTCTGTCCCTCTCTCTCTCCAGGTGTGGTCGATGGACGGGTACCTGAAGGGTCGGCGGGTGCTGGAGTACCGTACGCTGAGCGACTTCATGAAGGGTCAGAACTTCGTGCAGCACCTGCTGCCCCACCCCTGGGCGGGGACGGGCCACGTGGTCTACAACGGCTCCCTCTACTACAACAAGTACCAGAGCAACATCATCATCAAGTACCACTTCCGCTCGCGCAGCGTCCTGCTGCAGCGCAGCCTGCCCTCAGCCGGCTACAACAACACCTTCCCCTACTCCTGGGGCGGCTCCTCCGACATCGACCTGATGGCCGACGAGAACGGCCTGTGGGCGGTCTACACCACCATACCCAACGCCGGCAACATCGTCATCAGCCGGCTGGAGCCCCAGAGCCTGGAGGTCCTGCAGACGTGGGACACGGGCTTCCCCAAACGCAGCGCCGGAGAGGCCTTCATGATCTGCGGCACGCTCTACGTCACCAACTCCCACCTGGCCGGCGCCAAGATCTACTTCGCCTACTACACAAACTCGTCCAGCTACGAGTACACGGACATCCCCTTCCACAACCAGTACTCTCACATCTCTATGCTGGACTACAACCCCCGTGAGAGGGTCCTGTACACCTGGAACAACGGCCACCAGGTGCTCTACAACGTCACCCTGTTCCACGTCATTAAGACTTCTGGAGACTAGGGGAGGAAAAAAGAGGAAAATAATAAAAAAAAAGAAAATCTAAAACACAAGAAGAAAATAAAAAGGACACTGTGGAGATTTATTTCGGGGGGTGGGGGTGGGGGGCGGTGGGGGGGTGGTGCTTTGGGGCCATATCCATAAAGTGTTACAGAGGAATTCTGATCCAGGATCAGTTCCCCTTGTCCATATCCTAATCATATCCATTATGAGCTAAAGGGCTCTGAGCCTAGATCAGGACCTGAATTCATGAAACATCTCAGAGTATTCCTGCTGATCTAGGATCAGTTTGCCAGTCCATACCCAAACCTTATTGATTATGAGCTAAAAGACAGAACTGTTCCTAGGTCAGGCCTTCATTCACCTACCATCTCAGATCTCAGACTGATCTAGGATCAGTTTGCCAGTCTTTATTGATTATGAGCTTAAAGACAGCACTGTTCCTAGGTCAGGCCTTCATTCACCTACCATCTCAGATCTCAGACTGATCTAGGATCAGTTTTCTTTGTCCACATCCTAACCTTGTTAATTATGAGCAAAAAGACAAAACTGATCCTAGATCAGAGGCCATATTTGCCTAGCATCTCAGAGTTGGAGCACTGATCTAGGATCATTTCCCATAATCCTTATACTAACCTTATTCATCATGGATTACAAGGCAAGACTGATCTCAGATCAGCACTTCTATTCTCAGACGCTTTATGAACATGTCCTCTTTTGGACTTTTTGTTTTTCTTTTTTTACCTTTGACTCTTCATAAAGTAATATATTATTTACAAACAGAGATTAACGCCCATGATAAAGTCAGGAAAATATAAGTAAAAGATGTTAGGGTTGCTCTTTTTAGTTTTATTTCTGTGGTTGAGTGAGCATGGTGATTTTTATTCGTGACAAGAAATAAATGTACAACTTTACCATTTAAAAGAAAAGAAACCCTGCTGTTTGTCGTCTCATTTCTTAATTATAGAAGAGCCTAAAGTATGTGATTTCCCCCCGCAGGGAAATGAGGTCATGTGCTGTTAATCAAAAACAGAGCAATGAAGGCTAGCAGTAATGCAATACAATATGTAAAACGCGCAGCTGTCAATAACGAGTTACTATATACAGCGAACACCTTAAACATATACATACATAATATGCTGAGTCAATGCTGACATAACACTTTGTACGAAATGAAAAAATTCCATTACTGCCAGTCTTCCCTGGCCTGTGGGTGTTGAGTGAGACTTAATGCAGACACCAGTGCATTAAGATAGACTGGCCACTTTAATGCGGTCTGACTGCATCGATATACATTTGGTTTTTACTGAGGTTAACCCACTGTATTTAAACAGACCTCACTGAATTAATACAGACTACATGAATCCATATACGGTAGATCCCATACAGTATGGAATATGGAATTTAAAACAGTAATCTAGACCTTGCCTTATTTATCAAAAGTGAACCAATTCCTTTTGATATGCACCATATATTAATATAAATAAAATAAACTTTAGCTCTCACACTGTAATATGAATCCACTTCCACGTCCAAAATCTCTTACTCTGCCCTGTACAGTATGAAAAATCAGTACGCATAGTATATAGTGAGTCCAAAACCTCAAACCGGCTGGTATGCGAAATGGCCTACTTACCCGGATGGCCTACTGCTTCCATCAAAATTCTGCAACATGCAAAGACTGCACACAGCGCTATCCCACAAGGCCGTTGGGTGGATGGATACCAAAGAGAAAGACGGCAGAGACGGCAGTGTTCTGTGAAGTTTTGATGACAGCTGTTTGTTTGTCAGTTGTAAACTTCCGGCGAGCAGACTGAAGAAAATAGCAACCGTAGTATGTCCAAAAACTCGCGAACTGCACTTTGCAGTAGGCATTACATTGATGTAAGAGCAGTATGCTTTCGTTCAAAGTTAGTAGACACTGATTAGCAGAGTTCGGACACAGGGCAGGAGAAGGCTGGTTGCAGGGGGGCAAAACCAAATGCTGCAAGGCTTTTTTAACAAGCAATTTCAGAATTTGTGTTTGGTGAATCACACACTGGAGTGAAAATTGCTCTGCCAAACCAAATTGTGTTTCCCTGTGGGCTGTGACATCTGTGATGTGCTGCCAAACAGACTTTCTGCATGCGAGGACAAGAAAACAACACTGACATAGAAAATGTGAAAACAGCCCCTTGTTCTCCTGTCACATTGTATACAGGGGTGAAATTCCTGAATCATTGAGGGTTACAGGGCTGTACAGGGCCAGTATCCAACCTTCAATATCCAGGAGTATCTTAACTTGACATATTTCTGATACGACAAAAATACAGACCATGTAGTTATGCCTATATGCACTATAACCCAACAAACATTAAATCCAGATATAACTTCCAGACATATTTTATTCCTTCAGATATTTAGCCAGCCAAATATTCTTCAGGGTAAAATGTTGGATAAAATGTTACACTCTTGCAACAGGATTTCATGTACATTTGCACCAAAGGTAATTGAGAAAATGTGTGTAAGTAGGGCCTGCAATCTGAGACCTCAGCCGCGTCAGGGGCGGTGTAGATCAACACTTACGCAGTCATGGAAATGAACGCAGAGCAAAATTCATAGGCAGAGTGGAGTGCTTGTTAATTTATGCAAGTTAATCTCTTTGAAAGAACACAATAAAGTCATTTCTCTGAGTGTCTAACAGGGCTGGCAGAACATCCTATCAGCTACAAAAATGAATGTGGTTTTCAAACGTGTTCTAAATGCCTAAAAAAAAATAAAAAAACACACACAAAAAGTAAGATTATTTTTTAGAGTTTGCTCTCCAAAAGGTTATTACTGACACAAAAGAAACCACCTGGAGCACATTCTTACTGCTAGACATGACATAAGGTTTGTGGTATAGAAAAACGTTTTTAATAAGGCATATTTCATATCGTAATGTTGTAGGCTTAAGATTTGCTGTTGAGGACAGAAAAAAAATGGAACCTTCATTCGAAAGACAATTTGAGAAGTGATTTCAGCGTGCAGCCTGAATGAAAAAACACAGTCTGTGTGTGTGCGTGCGTGTGTGTGTGTGTGTGTGTGTGTGTGTGTGTGTGTGTGTGTGTGTGTGTGTGTGCTCACCACATGAAAAATAATCTTGATTTCATGTGGGACTTCTTCTGCAGTTCTCCTTGTTCAGCTTTTGAAGACTGAGTATATTTGAATCCTCCAGTATTTTTCATCAGATGTCATTTGTCTGCACCCCACATATGGATATTTTGTTTTGTTTCTGTATTTTTTTTTTTTTCATTTCGACATTGATTGAAAGTAGCAGCAATGCAGGTGTTAGTCACATGGGCTGGTAACTGAATTTTGTATTCATCGTAGGGTGGCATATCGAAGGGATGGGAGGGGTGGTGCATTAGAGAAATTGCACCGGGGGCCGAGTGAATTAAACACATCCAGCTGTGTGCTTTTTTGTTCAGCTTTTCACAGCCTGTGACACCCAAAAAAAAAAAAAAAAAAAACACCCTCTCTCTTTTTTAGACTGATGAAAAACTGAGCACAACTGGTGGTGGATCCGAGAGGAGAGATGAGCCGAAATTTCCGCCGTCTGGCTACAGGAGCAGTGGGGCTTTTAGAAATAAACCCAAATGTTTATCATTTAATAAATAAATTTTTTATGAGTTTCTGCTGCAGTACAAATTACTCACTGGGGCAGTAAGGTAGGTATGGCGGTGTAATTGAATTGATTTAATTGACTGAATCTCGACTGGATGCTGACAATTGGGATAAATGGAGACACTTTAGACTGCTGTGTGAAGGAAAATCTTATTAAATTAAAGGGGAGAGTGTGTATAATATCAATTATCAACTTTCGAAATGGTAAACTGTAAAAGCTCCGTGAACCTAGAAATGCAATCTGGTCATGGAGCTTCATCGCAGAAATCAAGACTGTGTGCTGCATTCAAACGTGTGTGAGCAAAAACAGACTTTACATTACAATGTCATGTTCTTTGAGTCAGTTAAAGTTTACTGGAAACAAGTCAATATGTCCTTTGGAATTTGTTCTCCTCATTATGAAATAGAATAACGTATACCCTCAAAGAGACTTAAGGCCATTTTGATTGAATTGCAGTTTTTCCCCTGAAGAGGCTAAGTGTGTTTGATTGAATCTAACCCACAGTCAGTTCTGACTAACAGACAGATAGCTGTGCTGGATATTTTGATTGACTGACAGATGTCATACAATGATGCTCTGTCGTGCTGACTTCTCTGCTCAGCCCGTCTCTGTCGTAAACATTTTCGGTGTATGCGTAAAATGGACAGATGGATGGCCCTTGTCCTGGATGTTGATTTGCCCCAGGGCGACCCTCTCCGGCACAGGCGATAATTATGATACAGCCATGGCTAAATCGAATTTTATTATCGTTGTGCCTTCAGCTGACGTGCACGTTCTTGGCATTGAAGCCTCGTAAGCAGTCGAGCGTAATAAAAATGTGGACTTTCAACATCTCCTTCAGGCCTCCTGGGTCCAATGTCCAGTCCAGTGTTTCACTCACTGGTGAGCTGGACAGAGAAGAAAACAGACTGTAACTCTGACACAAAAATGGAGGCCGAAATGTATACAGCAGCCAGCAAAGGGAAAAATGAGTAAGATTCTGCATAAATAACTAGCTGATGGAAATTCACCTTACAGTGGATGTCTTTTTCTGTTGTGTCAGTCTTATATAGTTTTACCTGCAATGATTCTGTGGATGGATTCATTTTTAAAAAAAGCAATGTAGAACTCAACATCATATCCATTATATATGCTGTTATGTGTTATATTACAAACATCAACACTGCTCAGGGTATGCTAGCATCGTGCTTTGTGTCATCTTTTGACAACACACCATAACTGTGCCAATATATCCTTATTCTACACCAGCAGGATTCTGCAAAAACATTTATGCTTCTGCTTCTTTGTATAACATTAAGTACATCTATATCTTTATGTTTCTGTGCAAAAGTCACATCTCTGCACAGAGCTCTTTTTGTTTATGACTCATTTAAATAGTATTGCCATCATTCTTTACAGTTAAGTCTCTATACTATCATGTTGTGTGTGTGTGTGTGTGTGTGTGTGTGTGTGTGTGTGTGTGTGTGTGTGTGTGTGTGTGTGTGTAACAGATAATTATAGCTTGGTCCTTTTAAACATGTGAATATCAATATATAAGCACACCTACACACGGACACACTCTGAAATGCACGCCCGCGCACACACCCACATGCGTATGCAGCAGGCAAGCACATGTATGCACTGAGAGACCAACACATACGCCTTGCACATGTGCTAATCCGCTGATGCACACATGAATGCAAATGTACAGCCTCTCACACACACACACACACACACTTACTGCAGGTGGCTTTGGAGTCCACTCAGTTACTGAAATGCAATTTTAAGTACGTGCAAAGACCTTCTCATCTTCTCAATTTTTTCCAAGGCATACTTGAGGGATCAAGGTTGTTATGATGATGATGATGATGATGATGATGATGATGATGATTATTATTATTATTATTATTATTACAGGAGGTCCTCGGGTTATGGCGGTCTCGAGATACGAGGGTTTCGTGGTTCCATAAATTACGACGCACTTCCATAAATTACTTAAAAACCTAGTTTCGACCTAAGCAGTTTGGTTCGTAAATACGACCACAGAAATAAAGATAAGAAATTGTTCTCTTCTTTTTTATTAATGTTTCATTTAATTACTGTATTTTATATGTCCTCCATGTGTTGTGTGTACAGTGTGAGTGACTTAAGGTGTTAATTTAGGTATAATTTGGTGTAAATTCCAACTTACGTTGAAAATCGGCTTACGACAAGTCGTAGGAACGGAACTCGTTCGTAAGTCAAGGACCCCCTGTATTATTATTATTATTATTATTATTATTATTAAATATTAATATTATTATGATTGATGGAGCCCATAGTTTAAGTCAAACTGGAGGTCCTGCACATGTAGCGATCTGGCTGCCTGTGAAGATGTGAAGAGAAGAGAGAGAACAGACGGAGAGACAGAGGAAGAATGTGATGTAGATGCTGAGGTGTGTAATGAGAGAGGTGGAGCGCTGTAGTATGTGCTGAAACCCGGGGGGGGGGGTGTTTTTGATGCTGTAGTCAAAGGCTGACGTCATTGTCAATTTGCATCTCTCACACTCTTCATAAGTTCTCTCTCTCTATCTTACTCCCCTTCTCTCCATCCATCTCTCTCTTTCTCTCTTTATCTCTATACATTTCTCTCTATCTCTATTTCTCAGCCTCTCACTCTCTCTCTTTCCATTTATCTGATTTTTCTTTCCATATTCCCCTTCTCTCTCATTCTCTTGATACATATTTCTTTATCTCTCTATTTATCACCCTCTCCATATTTCTCTCTTCATTTATCTGCCTCTCTCACCCTCACTAAATCTCTTTCCATCTATCACCCCCCCCTCTCTCTTGGCCTCTCTCTCTATCGTTCCCCCCCTTTCTCTCTCTGTCTCTCTCTCTCTCTATCACTCCCCCTCTCGGTTTCTCTCGCTATCGTTCCCCCCCTGCTCTCTCGCTTTCTCTCTCTCTCTCTGTCCATCTCTCTCTCTCTCTCTCTGTCTCCTGAGCTCTTCCTGCTCTTTCTCGGTGTGTAGGTAGATCAAATGAACAGTGATTGTCGAGCAGATGCTCAGGTCTTTCATGTCTTCTGTAGGCAGTTTCCTCAAGGAGCTGAGAGCTCAACCGCACAATGCGGAGAAATTCATCTGCCCAGATTCACCTACAGAGCGCCTGCAGTTTATTCCTCTCTATACTTTTATATTTGTGTGATGGAATGATGACGGTGACAATAATAATGATGGTGAAGATGTTGGTGACGATGATGATGATGGTAATGATGAAGATTAATGTAATTTACAGGGCTTTACAGTAAAATATGAGGAAACCCCTCTTAGTCACTACCATGCGTAGGACCCATCTGGGTGATAGAAACAGTAGCCATTTTGTGTCAAAATCTCACCATCGGTGAACATGGAAGAAACCCTCATTGAGCCGGACATTTTGGGTCAAATGCCTGATAAAATACTGAAATGAAACAAACAAGAGACGAAATACTTAGATTTCAAAGATAATCTGAGCCTGTGCTTGCCTGAGGTCAGGGAGGTCAGTGTCAGGGAGTCCTCTGTTTGTGTCCTGTGGGTGGGTAACACTGGGATATCGGTTAGTCATCACTGACATCCCGCCTGCCCAGGTGAAAGGCATGAACCTGCAAAACCTTTCTTAAACCTAGAAAAATCCCAATTCAAACCAGTGAACCGTCAATCCAGTGAACTTTCAATTCAGCAATAGTCAATACCTACGATATCAATCCCTACATTAGCAACATAAAACAATCAATCCCCACTGTAGCCTGATTGATCTACACTGCAGTGCAATCAATCAATAAAGCCCAGTGAACTATGACAAGTATCAATCCCCTCGAATGTCAACCCCCACCCCAACTGCGAACTAATCAATCTGTTAGTTGTTGCCTAAACACTCTGAATGGAAACCCAATCAAATTACTTACAAAGTGCATTAATTTGGGACAAGGGTGTTAAAGTGCTATAGGGGGTAAAAGTCTCGAGTGCCAGAAGGGTTAGCATGGACTTAACCCTGTAGATTTCCTGCTGAAGCAAAAAGGAAAACCACAAACCACTCTATGACACCATCAATCCCCTTATTGTAGCACCATTATCAATCCCCTGCTGTAGCCTAGCTAGTATTTCATGTAACTAAATAAATCCAAGCTACAACACAATCAATCCCCCAGCAAAAATAATCACCTCTACAGAATAACCATGAACTCATGATTAGGCTTTCAATCAATCAGTGAAGAATCAGATCAATCCCTATTAAAGCCTCATCAATCCCCAAACAGAAAGCAATTAGTCCCCACCCGACATTCCCAACGGTCCCTCAGTCGCACCTGGATCGATTCTGATTGCTTCCGGAGCAGTCCGCTCCACAGGCTGACTCACCAGCACCCTACGCCGACTTATCAATCACCGCTGAGAGCCGATCGATTCCGAGTGGCAGCTGACCGATCTGCCGTCGCAACCTAATAAATCTCATCTGCGGCTTAATCAGTCCCCACTGTCAGTCCACTCAGTCCGCACAGAGGCCTTGCCAAACCCAAGTGCTGCCCTGTTAACCAAACCCAAGTGCTGCCCTGTTAACCAAACCCAAGCGCTGCCCTGTTAACCAAACCCAAGTGCTGCCCTGTTAACCAAACCCAAGCGCTGCCCTGTTAACCAAACCCAAGTGCTGCGCTGTTAACCAAACCCAAGCGCTGCCCTGTTAACCAAACCCAAGCGCTGCGCTGTTAACCAAACCCAAGCGCTGCGCTGTTAACCAAACCCAAGTGCTGCGCTGTTAACCAAACCCAAGCGCTGCCCTGTTAACCAAACCCAAGTGCTGCACTGTTAACCAAACCCAAGCGCTGCGCTGTTAACCAAACCCAAGTGCTGCGCTGTTAACCAAACCCAAGCGCTGCCCTGTTAACCAAACCCAAGTGCTGCGCTGTTAACCAAACCCAAGTGCTGCCCTGTTAACCAAACCCAAGTGCTGCCCTGTTAACCAAACCCAAGTGCTGCGCTGTTAACCAAACCCAAGTGCTGCCCATGTAACCATTGACTTTAGCTGAGAGAAGGGAGCTCTGAAATATGGGCAGCGATTCAAACAGTGATTCAGACGTAATCTATCCTGAGAGGAGGCATGTGTCAAACATGTCAGACCCCAGAACTGATCTCTGAGAAAACTGCCCCATGCCTGAGCTGTGTGAGGTGACCACAGATAGAAGAAGAGTTGTTAACGGACAGTAAGACCAGGGTTCGACAGAGGGGTGGAACTGACCCCCCCCCCCTTAAGAAAGAAAAATGTAAGTTTGTTGAGTCCCCAGTTTTGCTGTGGTGGTGATATAATCACCTTTCCATACGCTGTTATGTTTCATTCAGTTTGTCACACTGCCAACTGAAGCAAGACTCAGCGGAGCTCGGGGTGAGCTATGAATGTCGTAGAATCTTCCCAGATAGGAAGTTTGGGTAAGGAAAGCTGTTGAGCTTTGCACAGACAGACTAAAATAAGGAAAGCTGTTGAGCTTTGCACAGACAGACTGAAATAAGGAAAGCTGTTGAGCTTTGTACAGACAGACTAAAATAAGGAAAGCTGTTGAGCTTTGTGAAATAAGGAAAGCTGTTGACAGACAGACTGAAATAAAATAAGGAAAGCTGTTGAGCTTTGCACAGACAGACTGAAATAAGGAAAGCTGTTGAGCTTTGTACAGACAGACACTGTTGACTTTGAAATAAATAAGGAAAGCTGTTGAAGGCTGGAAAGCTGTTGAGCTTTGTACAGACAGACTGAGATAAGGAAAGCTGTTGAGCTTTGCACAGACAGACTAAAATAAGGAAAGCTGTTGAGCTTTGTACAGACAGACTGAAATAAGGAAAGCTGTTGAGCTTTGCACAGACAGACTGAAATAAGGAAAGCTGTTGAGCTTTGTACAGGCACACTGAAATAAGGAAAGCTGTTGAGCTTTGTACAGACAGACTGAGATAAGGAAAGCTGTTGAGCTTTGTACAGACAGACTGACATACGGGGACAGACGGTCAGGTAGGCCTCATCCTATTTCCTCCAGAATCACAGAACAACACATCTTCCCGCCCCCACACTGAACAGTTTCCACGGTTTCCTGGGCCTCCCGCCCACTGGTGTGAGAGGGATCGATAGGAGCGGTCAGCGAGAGTGACCGGTTTGACCCTGGATCAGTCTGACCGCGGCAGAGCACGTTTAAACTACTCTGTTTCTTCAAAACAATCAATGACCATAACAGGAGCACATAAAAAAAACTGAGCGCAATCCAGATCAATGGCCGTAACTGGAGCAATGGAATAATCAATTTCTTTCTGAAGGCATTGTAAACACATACATGTCCACACACATGCAGTCATGCACAAATCCCCATATACACATATCACACTCACACATCCATACAAACGTCCTCCTACACACATATGCACCCATATAAATGAACAAATACACACACACACACATTTCTACATTAGCTTCCCTCTACACAACGCTTGTGCACAAACACATACTTTCAAGCACATGCCTCCATATAAACCTTGATCCACACACACACACACACACAAATGTGCACACATACATAGATTCCCACCTACGCACTTTTACCCACACAAGCACATGCACACATACAAATACAAACACTTCTACACAAGCCTTCCCCTACAAAACCCTTGTGTACAAATACATATATTCAAGCACACACCTCCATATAAACCATGATCTACACACACAAACACACATACACACACACACAAACAAACTGTAATGGTTGCTTCTTGATTAGTCCCAAGTTGCAAAGAGTTGTTTTTCTCTGGGCTGTGAAAGAAAGTCAGCGGTTTGCATGAGCTACCTTCCCATAATTCCAAGCATAATGACCAACATCATTAAAGTGTCTGAAGCACATTATCCTGTGAGCCCCTCTCTCTCCTTCCCCTGTCAATACACCACACACTTCCTGTCTGCCCCAAACACAGCCTGTTAGAGCTAATTTCCTGTGCATAATAGAGAGAGTGGGCCGACACTTACAAAAACACGGCTTTGCACATTTCCTGCATGTTCTACAGTCTTCAGAGGAAGATGGGTAACACAACTGGAAAGCGGGAGGGGTTGCACTGCATTAATGGGGGCTGCAGAAACATTTATAACACCCATTCATGAAAAATTTATTCAACATTTACTATGTAATAGATGACAAGAATGTGGAAGAGAATGTCACATTGTTGGAGACAATATGTCAAAATAAAAGTGTAAAATACCTATTTATGGCTCTGGTAATTATGTCCTGCAGTGTGAAAATCTCTATCACATTTATGTCACAAATGATACAAATTTTGAACAAATGTTTTATGAAGGGTTGTGTGAATGTTTCTACAACCGTTATGAATGTGCTATAAACGCTTTACGACGGGTGTTATGAATGCTTAAGTAATGATTTCCTAAGAATGAAGAGTGTAATGCGTAAACAGAAGATGACATGATCAGGGGGCGCAGTGCCTCTGATCTGATTGAGGCATGTGTGTGTGACACCGTACTTGACTCTGAAAGAATTAAATGTTGAGATGGAGGAGGACAGGCAGTGAGGAGAGAGTCGAGAAGAGGTGAAATGCCAGTAAAAGTTACAGTCATGCATTTTTTTTTTCCCTGGAGACAAGCAGAGTGAATATTCCTCTGATTAATATTTCAGTCCAGTCAAGTGTTGAAACTGGGCTCATGAATTCTCGGCCTAGGAGAGAAGCGGGAGAAGAGAGGACACACACGCACACACGCACACACATACGCGCGCGCACACACTCATACATACACAAACAAACACACTCATGCATATACAGACACCCCCAAAAACATATACACACACAGACACACACACTCATACATACACAAACACACTCATGCATATACACACACCCTCAAACACAAACATACACACACACGCACACACATATACGAGTATATAAGCTTGGTAATTATATCTCCATATTATTTTAGCCCTCATTTCTGGTGCAGATGGCTTCATGTAGGCCATGACTTGCAGCAGTGGCATTTTTCATGTTTTTCAGTTCACACGGCTGGGTAATTACTGGAGCAAATGGGGGTTAAACACCCAGCTCAATGGCACAGCACAGGCAGCCCACTGTAGATTTGAACCCGTAGCCCTGCAGTTTCTATGCCTCCTCCAAATCTTTATTTACAATATTTTCATTCAACCACTACCACCAATACTCAAGTGGGTCGCTATATAATCAGCTTTAAAAGGACTAATAATCAAAAATAATTCATAATTTCAGTTTTGATTTCTTACTGGCAGACTTCAAAAGATCTTTTAGTTTGAAACCATACATCACTTATCAGTTAGATATGACATTATTCATCTGTAGCTGGTTTAAGAAGCAAATACACACACCTACACACACCCACACGCATCAGCACAGATACACTGAAAGAAGAGGGCTGTAGCTAGTGAAGTGAATACACCTACACATGTACACATGCACATACACACACACACATGGAAAGAAAGGAAAGAAAGAAAGAAAGAAAGAAAGAAAGAAAGAAAGAAAGAAAGAAAGAAAGAAAGAAAGAAAGAAAGAAAGAAAGAAAGAAAGAACACATATGCACACACAGAAGCACACAAATGCACAGCAGAAATGAGTGTGAGGTGCTAAGTTGCTGCTCCATCAGAGGTGCAGCAGTGAGGCTGTGCCACGTCCACACCAGGGACAGAGTGGCTGCGGGTTCGAGTCTCCTATTAGCAAGATTAATCATCCGGTTTTTGGTGGGGAATGAAAAATGTGTGGGAATGAAAGCAGGACGCGGAGCGGGCCCCTCGCACAACCCCCCCCACCCCCTCCACCCCCACCCAGGGCAGGGGGAATTAGGAGCTGGCAGCTGTTTACACTCTGCTAAATTAAAACGTCAATTACGCCCAGCTCCACAGACTGCAAGTCAGGTTTCGACTATCACCACATAACTCAGCCACAACAGGAAGACCAAGGGGGAGAGAGGACAGGAAGGAGAGAGGGAGTGGAGAGGAGAGAGAGAGAGAAAGACTGAGAGGAAAAAGAAAGTGGAAGGCGTAGGTGTCATGCGAGCATTGAGGGGGAGGGGAGAGTGGGGTAATGTTTACGGCAGATAGCATTGAATGCTATTGTATTGATTGATCATAATTTTGCAATACTTGAGCCCTCACTTGAGGACTGGATATGTTTTCATTTTACACTTTATTTGGCCATATCATATTAAAGCTTTAACATATGAGTGGGTTCAAACCTACTCATGTGCAGGAGAAAATAATAAACCAGCATTTAATGCTCAAGAAAAAAAACCAACACAGAAGAAGAAAAAAGAGAGTGAGAGGTGTGAAGAGAAAAAAGTGGGTGAAATGAGATGGAAGAAAGAGTGGAAAAGGTATAGAGAAAAGCATGATAGAGATGGGAGATGAGAGAGGGGTGAAAGAAGAGAAGAGAACAGAGATAAAGCAGTGCAGGCGCGATTTTTGAAGTGGGGGGACCAAACTATGAGCAAATGGTCTCAACTTCTAAACTTATATAATAATTTTTTTTTTTCTAAAAAGTGGGGGATGGATCGGGTCCCTATGAAAGTGGGGGGGACGTATCGCTCCCTTCCCCCCTGCCACCTGCACCCCTGCAGAGGTGAGAAAGATAGAGAAAAGGATGAGAGTAGGGGGACGAGAAGAAAGCAAACTAAAAGAGGCGGGATCGGGGCCAGTTCAGTAATTGTTTGTAATTTGCGGCTTTGCTCACATTTAATCGTTAATGTGAATATTTTGTGCTTTAATTAAAGAACTTAAGGCACTTGAAGTTGCGGCCTCGTTACGCAGTGATTTGTGGGGAACAGTGAAGCCTGAAGTCCGCGGCTTTGCGTCGTTTATTTTATACCTTTGATGTTCTGACATGCCACAGTTCACTGAGACCATAAAAAAGAGCATAAATTAGGGTGTGAGAGTGGGGGGGGTCTGTCTGGGGAACTGTGGCATTTCAATTTCAGCTCATAGACTGTGTATGGGGGGGGGGGGGTTCAGGGTGACTGTGGCAATAGTACTAGTAGTGTGTGTATGTACATGCGTGCATCCAGACTTGTGTTTGTATGTGTATGTGTATGTGTATGTGTGTGTGTGTGTGTATGTGTGTATGTGTATGTATGTGTGTGTGTGTGTATGTGTGTGTGTGTGTGTGTGTGTGTTGTGTGTATGTGTGTGTGTATGTGTGTGTTCTGGTGTGTGTATGTATGTGTATGTGTATGTGTGTGTATGTGTTAAAAGAGCATGTGCAAGTGTGTGTTCCGGTGTGTGTGTGTGTGTATGTGCATCAGCATGCTTTCTGAATACTCATGTTAAATAATTTCACACTGGCCAGCATATAGACCACGCAGTCTAGTACTGTACAAAGCGGATTCATGAATTATATATTTCTAATACATTTCTGCTGCATTAGTATTAAGCTATGGGGGGCAAACACCCCACAAAGAAAAGCCAGACAATCCCGCGTGTGTAGAAGTGTTTTATGAATGAATATGCATGAGCCTGCTTCTGTGTGATGCTCGGAGATCAAAGCCTCTACTCACAGGCTTCAGAAGCTAATCGCACATGTTGGACAAAATATGTTGTCATGAAAAATACTGACGGCCGGCAAACTGGCAAAGCAAACAAACACAGGGTTTGGTCGTCATCACTGTCGTCATTGTCAACACTATCGTGTGTGTGTGTGTGTGTGTGTGTGTGTGTGTGTGTGTGTGTGTGTGTGTGTGTGTGTGTGTGTGTGTGTGTGTGTGTGTGTGTGTGTGTTATGTATTACCCTTGGTACAGACACTAAGGATAATATATAACACACACACATGCGCAAACACACACGCAGGATAATACACAACACACACAGAATAACACAGAACACATGGACTCAAACATATACAAACACTCACTTAGGATAATACATAACACATACATTCACAGGCTGTCTCTCTCACACACACACACAAAAAAAGAGTCTTTCTCTCTCACACACATAAACACACACACACACAAAGGGTCTCTCTCTCTCACACACACATAAACACACACACAAACAGTCTCTATAAACACACACACACACACAAAGAGTCTCTCTCTCACACACACACATAAACACACACACACACAAAGAGTCTCTCTCACACACACATAAACACACACACGCACACATAAACACACACACACAAAAAGAGTTTCTCTGTCTCACACACAAATAACACACACACACACACAAAGAGTCTCTCTCTCACACACACACACACACACACACACACAAAGAGTCTCTCTCACACACACACATAAACACACAAACACACACAAAGAGTCTCTCTCTCACACACACACACATAAACACACACACACACAAAGAGTCTCTCTCTCACACACACAAACACACACAAAGAGTCTCTCTCACACACACACATAAACACACACACATACACAAAGAGTCTCTCTCTCACACACACACACATAAACACACACACACACACACACACAGGATGTAGAAACGTACCCTGCAGTGCTCAGCACACTGACAGTCTCCACAGGAAATGGCACGGCATGAATGAAACATTCCCAGTGGGGTTCCCTGTTCCTAATCTCCCATCAACCCCTGGGGTTCAACCCCCCCCACCACCACCACCACCACTACTACCCACCCCCCCCATAAAACATGCAGACTGGATCTGGGCCTTCATCGCCCCTTTCACTAATGCTCGAATTAAATTAATTAGCCCCAAACGAGCTGCCAGCCCCCACTGAGCCAGTCAATGGAGCCCTCCTGCCAGCTCCTCTCACTGAGTCCCTCTCAATTTACAGCCAATCGAAGCGAAGAGACCGCCAGCAAGGGGGAGGAGCCAACAGGTTGAGAGGGCAGAGGGTGGAGCCAGGGGGTTAAAGCAACTAACGGCTCTGATCCAAGCTATCAGTCAGTGGATAACAACAGGTCTAGAGTTGCATTTCATTCATAAACATGTTAGGGATAATGCTTTCATTCAGAAGTAAGAGAGAAAGCACAGCTGAATGGAATTTCAAGCAGCAAATTTTTGAAATTTAAAAGGCATGCCCCATGGTGGGAAAGCAGTAGCCAAGGTAGGTTTACTGGCTAAAAGCGCTTATCTTTAGGTTTTTTTCAGCGTTTCCTTTTCCTTTTCATCCATTTATGACATCCAGATCATCGCCAAATAAATTAAAATTAACGTGTAAATGGTCCATTGGGGTTTTTATACTTTTAAGTTTTAATATTAGCTAACGGATGTTAGCTAGCATGTTAATGAGAGACCGAAAAACAGCTGACCATTATTGACAGGGCTACATTTGGCATGGTTACCATTGTATCGCCACAACGTATTGATTAAGAACGGTGATAAAATTTTTGACCGGGCTGTCCAGGTTATATAAAATTATTTGACACCTGCCAGCCAATCAGAAACGTGGATTTTCTGTATCTGTGATATAATTGTTTTTAATTGCACACTTTTAATGCCTTTTGAAGAATGATTTACTGTCGTAACGCCACATTATGTCTGCTGCATGTGCGACATGAGGAAGAAATGTCCCATATTCAGACCCTGGGGGGTTGTGTCAGTCGTAATTAATTAATTGATTTTTGTAATGTGGAACATGGCCAATGGTTCATTCAGGAAAAAGCTTTACATTCTTAATTGATTTAATTACAGACTGTCAGGTGAAAGCCAGTGGGAGTCCTAATTGTTGAAATTGTGGACAATGTGGTGGGTGAAACGACAACCATTTTTGGAAAATAAAGTATTCAAAGTCAGAAAAAATGGCAAGGAGCCAGGCCTACATTGTGGTGGAATAAGTTACAGGGAAAAAAAGGTTTTTTAAGTTGAACATTAGCTGACAGCTCAAAGAAAATGAACACAAAGATGAAGAAAGAGCAAGATAAAAGTCTTGGTATTACCACGCATTTAAAGCTTGCCAGTGTTATGTCCTTTGGTTTTTATTTTATTTATTTATTTTATTTTAATGACAGAGCAACAAACAGTTTTCTGTTATAAAATGCTCAGAGGGAAAAGCCAACTAATAGTGCTGTAAGAGACAAGACACCGGCCAGACAGCTGCGCAGTGAAAAACACAGGCATGGCCCATGCCGTAAATATGAAGAGAGAAGAGATTAAAGGTAATACTTATGAGTTTAAAACTGGGGATAATAGCTAGACAAGACTGCTGCAAAAAAGGCATGTAGATGGTCACTCATGCACCACATCACCAAAAAAAGAAATAAAGAAAGTAAATAAAATTAGAAGTAAATAAATTTACATTTGGAATAAATCCGCAGGGGCACGTGCCATGGATAAAGAGAAATCAGAAAGTGAGTTTGAGAATCTGAGACACGACAGGACAACCAATCAAAACACAGAGTGACCAGACATGGCAGGTGCAGCCAACTTTCATTTGGGTTCGAGTGCTAAATTCAATGTCTTGTCAGCGGGAAACAATTGGACAGGCCAAACTGTGGAACTGAAATACCAGCAGTCAAGGTCGCAGTAACCTTGACTCCGCCATCTCAAACTCCGATAAAACACCTGAGACGGCTTTGTTAGCTTTTTTCTGTCCCTGAATTCCTGAAATCTGCTCACTTCATTTCTCACATCATTACAGCAATACTTTCTGTATTTCATATTCTATCACCTGTAGAGAAAATGCCAGCATTTTTCGTAGCAATACCTGTGTCATATTACATTGATACAAACAATAAACAACATTTCACTATAAGCATTTGCCCTTTAGTTTTGAGGGTACAACAACTCTACCTCCCTACTACTACAGAGCAGCAATACTAGCCTCCTGTGTTCCAGAAACTTCCTCCATCAGCTCAAAACGAAAGCCCACTACTGACTTTACAACAGTATATCATGGGTGGGCAATGGCCAAAATTAACTTGAAATATTATGATAACCTTGGAAGGTATGAGTCTGTAATTTTGAAAGAAAATTACACTCCTGTCTGATGTGTTGGGGTCAATATGCAAATGTGAGTTACAGCGCTGTGAAACGGATTTTAAAACATTACCTCCCGAATTGCTGCTCCAGCTCGGCTCTCCTCCCTGAACATAATGTGTGAGGTTGACCGTGCGCAGGTAACGTGTAATTACCTGTAATTACTACGTGTTTGCCCTGCCCCAGGTTGGCAGAGCTCATTCAGATCAAGGTGCTGTTTTTACACACTTCCAGTTTTTCTGGTAATTCTAGGACCATATCCAACTATGATGTCACAAATGAAGTATGCAGTAGTAGGACAATGGTAATGTGGACACACCCAGTTGGAGTGGTATGTTCCTGATCAACAGTTGCAATGTGGTTAAACATCTTTATCAAGGGCACGGCAAAGCTAGATTGGATCCAGAAACTGTCATTCCCACGCCTTCACAATGCCTTTGTGACACAGGGTGGGGCCCAATCAAATAAACACACGTCTCTGTACATACATATGCAAACCAATCAAAAAAGACTTTACCTTGCAACTTAAGTTTCACTGAATATTTTCTTGGTGACAAGAAAACATTCAAAAGATGTCATTTTGAATGTGTTCTTGTTATTCTAAAATAGACCAACAAATGCCTTCAGACTAAAAAGACTGAAGTTTATTTTGATTAATTGGAATATGCTGTTAGACCTCTGAGCACACATTTGAATCAACATCTGTGCTAATCTCTGAGATTGTAATTAACTGTCATTTTTTTTCTTTTATTATCACAAATACAGTCAGCCAAGTGCAGCACTCGCCGAAACCAGCTTGCCGAATAAGTGTTGTCATTCAGCATAGCACTGTATGAGGTGCTGGCCGTCTTTGCTGATCACTGTGTGGATGGATGGACCTGTTTATATATCCACACACCTCTTAAAACTAAACTAACGTAAAAGTTACTGAAAAAATGAGGGTATTACCCTTTTTCAGCCAACTCTGTGAACTAATCACAGCCTCCTGCTTCTGTGTTATGAGTGCGTCTGAATAAAATCAGTGAGCAGGAGTGAGAGAGACTGGCTGGAGTAGGAGTGAAACTGGAGCAGGAGTGAAACTGGAACAGGAGTGAGATTGGAGCAGGAGTGAGAGAGACTGGCTGGAACAGCAGTGAGACTGGAGCAGGAGTGAGAGAGACTGGCTGGAGCAGGAGTGAGACTGTAGCAGGAGTGAGAGAGACTGGCAGGAGCAGGAGTGAGACTGGACCAGGAGTGAGACTGGAGCAGGAGTGAAACTGGAGCAGGAGTGAGATTGGAGCAGGAGTGAGAGAGACTGGCTGGATGAGGAGTGAGACTGGAGCAGGAGTGAGAGAGACTGACTGGAGCAGGAGTGAGACTGGAGCAGGAGTGATAGAGACTGGCTGGGGCAGGAGTGAGACTGGAGCAGGAGTGAGAGAGACTGGCTGGAGCAGGAGTGAGACTGGAGCAGGAGTGAGAGAGACTGGCTGGAGCAGGAGTGAGAGAGACTGGCTGGATGAGGAGTGAGACTGGAGCAGGAGTGAGAGAGACTGGCTGGAGCAGGAGTGAGAGAGACTGGCTGGAGCAGGAGTGAGACTGGAACAGGAGTGAGATTGGAGCAGGAGTGAGAGAGACTGGCTGGAGCAGGAGTGAGACTGGAGCAGGAGTGAGGGAGACTGGCTGGGGCAGGAGTGATCGAGCCCGGCTGGAGAAGGCAGAAAATGAGTCAGTGAATCTCATGTTCTGTCTCGCTTCGGCAACAATGTTTATCACTCGCCAAATCGCTCCCTTGATCAGCGGGTGTTTTACAGTTGAAAACACGTCAATGAATGTGTTCAGCACATGGGGAACATCAAGGAAGAAAAATAAAATAAAATAAAGAAAAATCACACAAGAGAGGGAAAGAAAGAGAAGGGAGAGAGAAGGGGATGTTAAATCAGGAAAGAAGAGAGAGAAAGGAAAGGGGGGAGAGGAGAGACAAAAAAAATTGAGGAAAACGTGGGTGGAACACAGAAGATAGAGAGCAAGAAAGTGGAAGGAGAAGTGGTTAACAAGAGGAGAGGCCTTTAAATTTTCAGTCTTCTTTATTTGAAGGAATTACATTACATATTTTTAGCATGAAGTTTTCATAGCTATCTTCCTCCCTCTTTAAATGTAATACATGAAGAGAAAGGGCTTGAAGATGAAGAAAAACAATAATCCTTGTGAACAACCCTGAAATCATAAATAAAGAAAAACAACCAAAATAAGCCACAGGAGGCCTTCAGCATCAGGGACAGAGAGAGCAGAGAGGGGGAGAGAAGAAAGAGACAGAGAGAGGGAGAGACAGAAAGAGAGCTGGCTCAAAGAAAGAGTCCACAGCAAGGTAGGTGTCAGACCTGATAAACTGAACGATCTAAGAGAAAATTGCACTGAACCACAGAAAAGATTGCTCCACCAAGGAGAAAGGAAAAGCACTTTGCTCAGAGTGGTCTAGTTTTTTTATGATTTTATTTTATTTATTTTTTCTTTATTATTCTAACCACAACACAACACCCTGGGTGAACTCTCTGTGCTGAACTTTGAAGCCAGTACATCGCATCTTTACAGTTCTTTTCTTTTTACCCTTGTAATACCTACAGGAAAGAAAGCTTTCGCCCTGTCTGAGCCGTTGAGATTCCCCTCTTAATCCCTCTGGTCAGCGCCAATCAAGCAGGCGCTGAAGGGGCGATGTCAGCGCCCCATTCCCCAAGGTCAGGCCACTGCAGAGGCCAAAGAACGGGTTTCCGTGGAAACTCAAGTATCTCCCCATCTGGTAACACTAAAAATCGTTTATAAACATGTTAATAAGCAGTCTACAATCATTCATAATCAGTTTATTATGCATTATGTATGAATTGCTCATGTGTTGTGAATATGAGTAAATTACACGGTCTGTGAATTGAACCAAGTGTGTCTTCTCAATTAGTCAGCGTTGGCAACTGGTCCAGCACTCAGATCGGCCCTCCAGGTGTACCGTTACCTGGCACAGGCATCAGAAAAGCAGGCAATAGTGGTAACCAAGAGCAACCTGTTTCAAGCTGCAGACAGGGTAATGTACTAATGTTCACAAACACATGAGCAAAGCGCATATAGTGTTTAACAAATGGATTACTAATGTTTATAATGTTTACTCATTAATGCCTTTTCAAGCCTTAAGTACTTCAAACACCCCAAACTAAAGTGTGTTTCAAATATAATACTTCAGTTCAGGGGCTGTGTCAACATTACACAGCGTTCTCCAATATTTAAGACACCCCCATTCATTTACATAACAACAGGAAAAGGAGTTAGACCCTATTGGCAGCACTCAGACTCTGCTGTTTTGCAGGTACGAATGAGGATTTGGGACTCGGCTCAGTCAGAAATACTTTTAGGGTATAGCCATGTGCCACATAACGCCCATTCGGACAACATACGACCGCATATACGTCTGTGGTCCCATAAGGTTACAGTAGAGTTCAGAAATCCTGATCGGAGATTGGGACATAGCAGACGTAATCTACTGAACCCATAAATTACCTTGCCAGATACATTAGCTGAAATACAGTACTGTATGTGTACAGCATCTTGGCTATTCACTCAATACAGGTGCACTGCAGTAACCCATATAGCTTTGCTAAGTACATGATATGGTGCTGGCACAATATGACACTCTAAAAGAAAAATAAGTGCATATGCCTTAAAAGGGACTAAGTATGTTTGATTGAATGCAGCTCTGGGTTTTGATGAGCATTGATTCCATTAGTTACTCAGGTCCATCATTATGATTGGCTAGCTGCAGTCTGGCGCAGTGTCTTCAGCACGATTGTGTGACTTTGTCTTGGAACTCCGGCTAATGAAGACCAACGGTCACGCAGATGTCAGGCGCGCTGATGCGCCACGTTTCCAAGCTCATTTCAAAATCCCAAACCGCGCCGATGTCGTCTGACTGGCGGAGAAAGGTTCAGCCAGGACTCTGTCCGGCCAAAAACAAAAGCCAAGGCGAAAAACCCTGTTTCTTTCTGAAAAAAAAAAATAAAAATATCAAGCCAAACCTTCCAACTGGCTTCTTACAACAACAAAAAATCTGTAAGTTAACTCAAATATATGGCCATTTCAACTCAGAAGTTAGGCAGTCTTTCTATTATACCTAGAACTTTTTCTTTAACATTTTTGTCATGTAGTCGCACTTTTTATGCAAAAAAAAAGCCAAAATGCCATTCCCACAAGCCAGTGCAAAGTCAGTGACAGTTAAGGGCCCACTCGACTCAACCTGACGTTTTTAGCTATGCGTTACATCCTCATAGTTAGAAAATGAAGCTGAGCAATGATCCAAATCAGGCAATTTTCTGACTTCCACTTGAAACTACTTCCCCTCCGCCATGGAGTACGCTCCTGCATATGTAGCAGGTGTTATGTAGCTATCCTTAAGG
This sequence comes from Albula goreensis, assembly GCA_022829145.1. NCBI lineage: Eukaryota > Metazoa > Chordata > Actinopteri > Albuliformes > Albulidae > Albula > Albula goreensis. The sequence goes on along the minus strand of CM040759.1, from coordinate 2,994,645 downwards.
TGAAGTAATAAAGTTACTGAGAAAATGAAGGAGCTTTACCTCCTGTACAAGTCAGTGAAATCCTACATTAATCACTCTCTGGTTCCATTTATACGTTTTCTTCGGGGGGAATCAAGGCCTAAAACAAGCGGGAACTGGCCCTTAAAGAAGGGGCCTAAAAAACATCCAGCGGGGCCACAAAGCTGAAAGGCAAAAAGACCCCCATGAATGGTCACATACAGAGATCACACGTCTCAACCCAGAACAGAAATAAGATTTTAAAATAAGAACAAGGTGTCATTTTACATAAAAACAAATGTGATAAGAGGACACCACAGTTTTATCACTACGCATATTACTTTGTGATGTAAATGTTGTGAATTATCCACTGACCGTGGATTGGACCACACAGGTAGAGATAATGGCTGGATACATGGATGGATACTGTGTGTTGCTCCTATATTCAGGCCAGTTAGCTCAGACACAACGGATTCTGCTTTTACCAATTTATGAGACACCTGGAGGTTCTCTGGAGAAAGAACACAACACTGGGAATGAATTTTTCCTTTTGAGGGCGTAAACACTAAATAATACAGTAATACAGCAGACCAGACACAACCACACACACACACATACATACATACGAACCTGCACATACATGCACATGGGGTTTGCTTTAAAGCACTAATGCACCGCTAGAGTCGTATACAGCTCTAGAACACATACCGTCCCACGAGGACTAGAGCTGTGTACCTCCTGTTTCAAAGCACGGTTAGCTTCCTTGATTTGGGGTAAAAAAAGTTGCATGTGGTAAAATACAGATATCTTCAGGGGCTCTAGCAATTACACGCAAACTGAAACTGAACTCAGGTATTTCTCACCTGGCTGCGTCCCTGACGCAGAGCACATGAATAAAAAATAAACCTTAACAGGAAATGAGCTGGAGGATGGCTTGCTGCTACAGTACAAACCCTTCCTCCTGATTTACTTACAGCAGCACCACAGTTTTACTCTTATAACCTATACTTTAGATATGGCTTTAAGCAGCATATCAAAATGCAAAACAGAAATTTTACGAAAAACAAATATGTCATTTCTCCATCGAAATCATACATCTCTGAAGCAAAAAAAAAAATACCCACTTAAAAGAAAGAAAACATTTTTAATTTAAAACTATGCACATCACTGCGCTAAATGAGTTTAATCAAAACTGGAGGTAAGAGCTGTTTACCGAGAGGTAGCGAATTTTATTAATCAAATAATGTTCTGTGCAAAGAGATAAGCCATCACAGCATTCAAAAAAGAGTGCAACTCAATGCAAACACAAACGGCAGTTCTGCAGTGCAGAAAGCAAGTATTGAAATGAGCTGTAGCAATAGCAAACAGCTTTTAATGATAAACATAAATAAACAGGCGCCGGCGTTTAGCCGTTTGGCAGCGGCCTTCCCTGCTCTCCGCCAGGCGTGTTTGCAAAGCCGCTGTTTGCAGCGGCGGGGTGATCTGTCGGTGTTGGCAGGGCCCGGGGAAGAGCGGCCTTTTTCGCTAGCGGCATGCGTGGGCCTGGCTACGCGCGCGACTGAAAGCGGCTGAGCGTGTCTGTCATTTGGAGAGCTGTCAGACACAGAAAGCGATAAAGGTTTAGCCTGTGATTTATTTCTCATGAGTCATATGTTCACGGGGAAAGAAGAAAAAAAAAAACACCCGCACACATAGCCGCTGCAGTGGTGGCAGTGTGATTTTTTTGCGAAATCACGGATTTATCGACACCGTTGTCCCATATTTTGGGACAACTGGCCAAACCAGCGAGCGGGAAGCAGTGGGGTCCACAACAAGGATGTGGCAGTGCCAGAGATGGGTCCCCCAGAAGGAGCCTCTAGTGGGTAGGTGCCTCCCCCAGGGACAGGGCACCTAACAGGGGTGTGGCCTCATGAAGATTCCACCTCTTACAGAGCATGTAACAGCAGTGTGGTCACTTGGGAAAATCCTGTTTTTCCGCCTCTTCTCACGTGTTCTTGGACAAAAATGATCAGATGTCCTAAAGCTTTGGTACGGTGTAGATCTGTGGGGTTTCTGTATGTATTCACACATACCTACATTAGCAAATTTGATGGTTAAACCACAGCATTCCTTCGCTGGGTAGAAAATCATTTGGAAGATTCTTTGGAATGTAACACACCCTCACTCAACAGCTCTGGTCAACAGATATCTCACAGGGTCTGCAGCATGTGGTGTTATTAATATTGATCAGTGTTCTGTATTAAAATGCTATTTAAGGGAGCAGTCCCTAAGGCAGCAGAGGCTCTAACCACTGGGAAATGTAGCAGAGATGCTAATGGGGCGGAGCTTCTGCTGTTTCTAATGGAGCGGAGCCTCCGCTGTTTCTAATGGGGCAGAGCCTCTGCTGTTTCTAATGGGGCGGAACTTCTGCTGTTTCAAATGGGGCGGAGACTCTGACGTAGCACTTGTGCTTCAATGCTTATTGAGCAGCTGGCACAGGCAGACTGCAGTTCCCCATAGCAAACAGAGGGGTCGCTCTTGTGCAAAAGACTTAGAAGATGTCTCACTGACAGATACTCTGCCATGCCCAGGCAGTACAAAAGTGTTTACAGAGTGTGCTCACTTATTGTTAAATTTTGTTGGTGTGGAAAAAGCTAAAGTTTAAATCAGTAATTCGGTTCTCTGAGTATTAGCATCTGACAGTCCACTTACATTTTAACAAGTCATACAGCAATAGAATATGCCATTGAGGTGGTTCTTTGATGTAGAAAATCCAGTCTGATAATATTTGATGTGGTACATGAACTGAAAAGTTTAGATGTAAATTTGAGAAAACACATTCATCTTCAGCAGCTGTGAATAATTTACCATATAGAAAAATGTATTTGAATTTCCTCATGACATGACCCAAGCTCATGAGAACATTTAGACTGTGAACACAATCTGGCATGTGTGTAACTCAGTTAGAGAAATTACAGATTACGGAAACAGCTGCCTTCACGCTAAAATGGGTAAAGTTCAAAAGGTTAATTCTGCAGTACAAACTTGCAAAAGTCATAATTTGACAGCAGACTGTTGGGAATGATGCTAAGCAGAGAACAAGCCGGGACAGCCCCACCAAATGCACCATTTTAATATGCGAGTTATTACATTCTCAGAGATGTCTCAGGCGAGAAACGCAAAGAGATTTGATCCAAGTTCTTCTCTCACAGAAGAAGAACCTGAAGTAATTTATATGTATCTATAACACAATAACGTGGCAGATTTGTAACTGTCAAAATAGCAAAGTAAATATATATTGAGGGTTAAAGTTTTTGTCTTATAATTCACACTTGCTCAGAGAATATATTATATTGGACACAAATTGATGTACAAAACAACAAACTCACTTTAGCGATGCAGTGTGCATATGTTATTTAATATTTATATTTCCAGTTATGAATAGAAATCACTCTCCTGTCAGGGGACATGACTGTTCACTTCCAGATGTGATGAAGATTTCCCAGTTTGCCTCTCTGTATTTGTAATAAATCTGAACCGAAGTGACGCAAACAGCTTTAAAAGCACACTCACTCCTTTACAGGGCGATTACATTAATTACCGGTAAGCAGACCCAGATTGAAGTCATGCAATAACCAATTATATCAAATTTAAAAAAGTATCTCTCTCACAGAATTTCTGAAACCTTGCCGATTTAGTCATTTCCCAAGCAGATACCAACATGCAATAAAAATCATGCCGTTGCTTCCAGGAACTAATTCAGTCCCGGTAGGGTAGCCACTGAAATGCAGTAACGATGATGCAGGGAATTATGGGAAATCCTCTCAACTGAGACGGGAGAAGATTCTGAATCGTGAGACAGGAACAGTAAGAGCCTGGGTAGGGTGTAGTCAATAATAATAATGATAATTATTATTATTATTATTATTATTATAAAAAATAATTTTCATAGACGTTATATTCCAAATAAAAAAGTATCTATAATCCAAAGGAAAAAGTAATAAAAATGATTCTGTTTGATAAAAGTACAGTATTATGATACAAATGCAAGGCAGCGGCTTGTGATGGGCACATCCTCACTCAGTCCTATGCTGGGGGAAAACGGCACCCAAAGCTTTGAGCAGGATCGTGTGGATACCGCGCTGAAACGGTTCACAGGGTTCAGCCTGGGACAGAGACAAAGCACCCTACTACAGACCAGTCCAATCCCTCCATCAAAAAGGGCCTTATATCTGACCCCCAGAGGACCCTCAGGCAGCTGACTGACTCCGACTCTGACAGCCACTCTCTGAGTTACCCGTGTGCTGAGGACAGCGGGGGAACGAAAGAAAAAAAATCACTGATCCAAATCGGGCCTCTGAGCCCTCCGGGTCACTGTTTATTTCACGATGGGCGCGGGAAACCTCACGTTCTGCCGGTTCCATCAATATAATCACCCGATAGCTACTATCAGTGCTGATGAAGACCACGTTATTTATGAAAGCTTGGATCTTGTCCCCGATATCAATCAAAATCGCTGTGTATATTAAAAGACGTATAATAAATTGCACATGTTGTCAGTTTTTATGAAAGTAAAGAGCTGATCGCTGCTCCCGGTGCTGATCATTGCTCTGTGTATATATATATATATATATATATATATATACATATTTATGACAGTTTGGCACTGATCAGATGCTGGTTGTAGTTACTCCACGTCATGTGATCAATCATTTTTGACCCTCTATCTAATCATCATCAATATCAATTATAAATCAAGAATATACACAGGAGTCTGCGTCTAGTAGCTGTGCTACCCCTTCCTATCAGCATAATTGGCTGCATTGGTTGTGTGTAAATTTCTTGACGAAAATTTTAGCATTCTGTCAGAGGTATTGGTAAAAACTTACATTGGTTTCGGCAAACCAAACTGCTTCATAATCTCATTATCAAGTAGTTTGTAAATCATATCTAATTAGTAAGTGATGATGTCTGTGCAGCTGATCATGGTGGCCACTGTCGCTTGTTCTCCTGATGCCTGCACCAGGTACACCTGGACAGGTGATATGACCGCTGGAGTACTCACCATTAATGAGCAAACATGGATGCAAAGAGTCCTTAAGCCACAGACAGTGTTATTTGCTAATATTTACCAGCATATGAAATATTTATATATCATAATCAATCAATTGATTATTATCTAAAGATGACATTCATGTGTATAAGTAAATTAGTTTCTTGCAGCACCCAAAGGAAAGGGTTAGCAAAGTATTTATTCTTGGTTTTTCCGATAAGGTCTCTGATATGACTTGTGAGTTCAGGTGAACATACCTGCAGCACTCTTCTTTGAGCTGGCACATTGCTCTGGATGTCATTGTCCATACTTAATGAGAACTACACAGCACATGCCACCAGTGAATGGTTAGCGACATATCTATACTTCAATAAACTAAATACATTATAGATTTTATTGTTGTTGAAATCTATATTTCACATTTATTTTCTTGATCAAAAAACACTATTTTACAGTGTGTGTGTTTGTGTGTAAAATTGTTATGTATGCTACTGTTGCCAGTAAGAGAGCCCATCAGTTCCTCTCACAGTTTGACAAGTCCCCAGCTCTTCAGGGCTAGTGACCATCCGCTGACCCGTCATGGCATGGGAAAGCCACATGAAGACAGCAGCACCGGTCAGCTGCTGAGAGCTCGTCCATGGCAGTACTGGTCAGTGGGTGGTAACAGGTATTCAAAGTAAACACTTTGTTTCCCAACAGAAGAGATCAGAATTCAAAATCTTCCATTGTATCATTTTCCATTACTGAAATTATTTCTGGAACTGCATTAGTCAAAGTGTTCAAAAGGACATTGGAGCGATACATCCCACATGGACTTTCTTAAGTAGCCACCTGTGGAGAAGCTGGCTTTTCCAAGGCATGGCTCTTCAGTGGGCAGCCATTACAGCCATTAGCATTAATGGCCCTCTCCAGTCAACCTTACCTCTTGATTTTACTCAAAGAATTATTTATAAAATGCAGGCCAGGAGTGGTGATGTAGGAGGTCAGTGAAGTGGCAGGAAATGTTGTGTAATGTACCCCGCATTTGTTCAATTGCTTAATGACCAGGATTATCTGTAATAAATGCGAAAACATGTATGTCTTAGCATGTGGGAAATTGCTTTCAGAGGAAGTCAGAAAGTCAACTTTTATAAGCTTTTACTTTCAGTGACGTCAATGTTCAAGCTTGGATCGTTGTGCAATGGGATATACCAGCTGGAGAACATCAGAGTGGGTCAAGTGGACCTTTAAAAAAATGAAAACCTAAAAGCAAAAACGAGTTCAGCACCGAGACCAAGGCTGAGCTCCGGCCATTTGCACTGGGTCTCCTCGGTGACCTTGGGAAGATGAAAGCAGTCAGCAGGTAGACCGGTGAACAGTCAGTCTGGAGAGAACGAGACAGAGAGAGATGAAGAGGGGTAAGATCAGGAGGGAAGAGAGAGGAAATGCAGAGGCAGTAGAGGAGAGAGAAAGAAAGAAAAAAAGAAATCGAGCAGAGGGGAAGCAGGAGAGAAGATTAACCACTTCTGTCCATCATTCTCACTGTCATTCTTTCTCTATCCCCTATTCCCCCTGCCCAGGCTCACACAGCTGCTTTCTGGGTCTCTCTCATCTCATACCTGCTCCTCTCTTCTCCTGTGTGCTTCCCAGCAGCTCCAGGGCTCAGGTAGAGGCCTGAAGACAGACAGCGCATGATGGCTCCCCTTGGTTTGCTGTTTCTCTGTGTATTCAGCCAGTTGCTGACCATTTGCCTCTCCTCACTGACCGCTACGGACCATTTGCCTCTCCTCACTGACTGCTAAGGACCATTAGCCTCTCACCACTGACCGCTGTGGACCGTTAGCCTCTCACCACTGACCACTGTGGACCATTAGCCTCTCCCCTCTGACCACTACTGACCGTTAGCCTCTCCCCTCTGGATGCTACTTACCATTAGCCTCTCTCCACTGACCGCTACAGACCATTAGCCTCTCACCACTGACCGCTACAGACCATTAGCCTCTCACCACTGACCACTACGGACCATTAACCTCTCACCACTGACCGCTACTGACATTTAGCCCATTAAATGCTAGCCTCCCTCCCACCCACTCCTACCCTTCTCTGTCTGTATTGTTGTCTCTCCTTTCCTCCCTCCTCCTTTTGTCCCCAACTTTTCTTAACTCCTTTCCCATCACATGTCTATTCCTCTCCCCCACTATCTCTTATTTATCTTTCCCTATCTCTTATCCCTCTGTCTTAACAAGAAGAGAGAACATGAGAGGAGAGGAGTGATAAAAATACGAGAGGAAGAGAAGGAGGGCTTAGGGTGAAGTGAAAGTGGTGAAGAGGAGAGAGAACAGGAGAGAGTAAGAAAAAGAGAGAGAATATTTCCACTGTGTCAGTGTCCCTGTGGGATGACAGGCCAGATAAATAGAAGGGGGGAAAACACCCATAAATAAACACACTAAATAAACTGATAAACACATGCATACATTTGCATAAATAAAACGCACATAAATAAACATGTAATTAGACATATAAATAAACACAGTCTCAACACAGTCTTATTTATCACCCGGTCATGTCACATTCAGCAGTCACAGTTAGTCAGTCAGTCTGTCCGTGTGACTGGCTGGGATTACGCATGAAGTCATGACACACCAAATTAGCACAAAAGGCGCATTTGTTTTATGCGATCACCACGTAATTCGGAGCACAATTAAGAGAGACATGAACTCATTGATTTAGCTGTCTGAGTACCCCAGGGTATGCTGGTTTTCATTCCAACTTCAGTTGGAGCTCCTGAAGTGAAAAGAGGTGTTCGTTTTAATTTTCATTTTTCATTTCTCCATATATTTATTAGAATGGACAGCATGTATAATTATTGCACAATATTAATTTTGAATGCCACAGTGTCTAATAAACAGATATACATGTTATATGTCCATAATCTTTGAATAAAAAGCTATTTATGGTGTTCTTAGAGGGGAATCATAATCTATAGAAAGAGGAGAAATAACTAAATTGTGTAAAAAAAAGTCCAAAATACAGCCACAAGAGTCTTTAAGTCAAATGGTTGTTTAAGGTCTGTTCCATTTCATTTAGAGAACACGTCCTGATTTTAAATCGAAGAAATACTCATGAATTGGAAGGAGAGCAGTGACGCAGGAGTTCATGGAACTAGTTGGAAAAAGCGATGGCCCCTGAGTGAGTGAGTTTAAAAACAGGATCGCTAACGCTACATCTAAGCAACAAGGACATGATGATATTACAGCTGAAAAGCATTAGGATGAGTCAAGCAGGCTTTTGTACAGGTGTTTTAACCTGAAAACCCACCTGAGTGGAGGAGACCTGTGTCTAACACCATGCATTAGGCTTTTAGCATTAAAGGTTTCTGAGCGTGAGTGCCTCAACTCTAGCACCTATTAGTGGTTGCATTTTCCAAAATCTTTCTTTTAATGAATATTCCACATTCATTTAATGGCTTTTAATTGGTCAGATCAGTTGTCACACAACTAATGCGTTTTGTACTATGGCCAATGATTCTGTTTTTAGTGGTTGTATTTTTTTTATTCATTTGTTGAAGAATAAAATGCTTATTGGAATGAAATGAAACCATACGCGGAAAATGTAGAGTTCATAGACAAAGTTAATGGTAGAAGTGATTGCCCAGGCCTCCATCACGTTAAAAACTGTTCCAACACAGATTTATGGAACTTATCCACATGTTCTCAACAACCTTAATCTAGAATGAAAATCTATGTACACAGGGATACCCCAGGACCATTTATGAGAACCACAGAATTTTGTTAGTTTAGTTCAATAATAGGAAGGTTTGTACAGCAAACTGCCTGTGCTGTCTTGTTGTCTAGTAAAAACAGAGAGATGAGAATGAGCGAAGACGAGCATCAAGGACTAATCCCAAACTGGCAAACTCGCTGTCTATGGCAGTGTCATCAAACTCGATGCAACTTATATGTTTACATTGGTTTACTTTCGCCCAGTTGATGCTGTGAAAACTGACTCACATACCTATCCAGCTATACACATGTAACTCCGTGCTAAAGTACAGAATATATGTAACGATTGTTGTTTAGACAATACAAACAACTCATTCCACTTTGCATGTACTATTACAAACCAACAGGACTAATAATATAACTATACTTATTCAATGAAGAGTAGAGGCTGAAGCAAAAACCATTCTTATGTCTTTCCAAGGCACTGGGTTTCACACTTGATCTTAGGAGATACTATATTATACACATATAGAAATATAGATAACATGTCTCTCTGCACAAATGTAGGGAACTCCAGGCAGCAGAGTGCCACAGCAATGTTGCATCATTCATTTTTGGCTTTTTACAATGTGTAGAAGAGCAGACCTGGTCCTAGAGAAAAGGCAGAGATGTTTGACTTTTGAGTCCATGTTTGAAGACAGTCTCCAGATCCTGGGGCCTACACGGTCTGCAGGTATGCGCTCCAGCGTCACGCTACACCACCTGATCTCACTAATTAGCTCACCTCCAGCACCAATGTGGGAAATTAATTGGCAAAATACCTGCACACACCATGGCCCTCAGGACCTGGATTTGAGTATCACTGCTGTTGGTAAATGATGAGCTTAGATAGGCTAAATCGCCTGTACTCATAATTACACACTCTGAATGCTCTTATGAACAAATCTTCATTGGCTAAAAGTAGGTGAGTGAGTGAAAACTTGGGAAAGGAAAACAGGATGGAAGCACAGACTATTACAGCTGTTCGGGTTTCACACTGAGCAGGACACTGTGCAGCAGGGGTGGGGAAACTCAGTTCTACGGGAGGTTAATTACTTAGCTATCTTTTCAGTTTAATACACCAACAACGATTCATTCACAGTTTAGGCTAATGGTGTCAAACTGACTGAAAAAGATTCATATCAGCTGGTTTTTGGTGCGTTTCAGCACTTAATTGATGAAATTTAATCATTGATATGTTATAGAATCCACACACTTTGTTTCTATGTCCCAAAATGGCCGCTGATTGACAGGCAACAAACAATAGAGTATGACACCCCTGCTTTAGGCCAGAAAATGTTCGGTTTTGACATCAGAGTGGTTTTGGCCGTTATTCATTTGCTGACAACGAACCTTAGCTAAAATGTCAGATGGCATGAATGATTGAACTGGTTAAATAATTAAAGCCAGCTAAATCGGCTGTCTTAGCCTGCCCTTGCTCTAGACTAATCTCAAATTTTGTCTTTGGGGATCCTTCTGTGTGTACTGGGTTTTGTTTCAGTTTCAACCCCTGAATCATAACAAGCTGCTAATTGCTCTTAATTAGACTCATTTAATGAGGTGAGGGCTGGCTTATCCTCCTCTGCTACATTCTGTCGGATGCAGGGCCATATTTCACATCCCAGGGCAGGTAAACTATCAGTCAGATAAACTAACACTTTCATTCCCTAATTCTGCTATTAGGCAAATGGTTTCTTTAAGACAGCATACATTGTAATTGAGTAAATTACACATAGACAGGTGGACCAGTGGAGTCGTAATTAGTCTGAGTGTGGACACCTGGTGACTGAAACTAAACCATTTGATAGAGTATGAGGAATTCATGAGGAAAGCAAATGGCAGTGCCCCCACTGTGTTAATGTAACTAAATATCATTGTTTGCAGTAAACAAAAATCAGTGATGGGTTGAACATGAGAACCAATGCTCCAATGCTCTTTATTAGTACGATGATCCCTTATATTACTTTTTCTCATGTTCTCACGTCTTTGCTGTAGCTGATGTGTGCGGGGCAGACAGTGATAATTATAGCTAATGGCAGTGAGTAGGATCGCTATTTACTCAATTATGTCAGTTCAGACTCAGTCTGGGACATTTGGTCATGGCACCGTTCAAATTCTGTCTAATCGCTTGGCAGAAGCTTTTGTTCCAACCAGCTGGTAAACATTCTTACAATGGTGATGGCCTTTTTTAATTTTTCATTTATTTTTTTTTGCTAAATGAGTGTTAAAGTGATAAATTCAGCTTGTTGGCCCCATTTGACAGATCAGATGCATTGCATATTCTTTTGTAAAGAGGTGCATTTGATGAATGCAGCAACGGTGACACGGTTTTCAGCTGGGTCGTTTGGCGGGATGAGCTGATTGAGCGAGCGATATTTACTTAGCTGGTGTCTCGGAGATGGGTTTGTTGTCATTCATTGCACAAGTTGGAACTTTGTTCTTGAGCTGTGTCAAAGCCCGATTTCCGTCTGTCTTCAACAGCTTGCCCTGAATCTTGATTTGTAGTGGGCTTCACAGCTTATCTGTGCGATGGAGTCTTAGAAATATTCAGTTAAATACGAAATATACGGAATAACACGTTTCAGCAAAACAGCTTTCAACAGAGTGTCACGCTGTCAGCACTTTCACCATATCTGTCGGCCAGGCGATAAACTTTAATGGAATAATGCAGTGTCTTTTTGAGCACTTCATATTCAAGTGTAGAATAAGTTTTATTTTTAACTAACACAGTAAATATCTAATTCTCGGGAGCTTTTTGACTGAAATTATTTCACCGGATGAAGTTGGGTTGGTCATCTTCACAGGCAGAGATAATCTCACGCGATATAAAAAGTGGTCACGATCAGTACCGATTAAAATCCAGGACATATCTTCACCCTGCAAGAGAGTCACATTTTCCAGGGCAGTAGATAAAATTAGAGAGTATCCGTATGAAACAGAGATGGGTGGGAACAGCAGCCAGGATTCAGCAGTGGAGAATCACTACCGCGAGGATGAGCTCTGCAACGGTGCAGTCCTCTGTGATCAACCTGCACGACTCAGACACACAAGTCATTATTATAAAACATTTCATGAGTCTCCTGCTGGGACTCATTTTCCTCAGTGTCTGAGATATGCATTAATATACACATTAATATCTCACAGCTTCACACCATAATTGCATGGATATTTTTTTTAAGATATCCTCAATGCAGATGAATCAGACACAGGGTGAAACAACGGTCAATATCCAGGTGTATCTTGGCTTGATATATTTTTCACACGCTAAGAAATTATAAGATATGGACCATTTCTGAGTCATGTTTGTAGTTTTGTCAATATGCACCACAACCTGTGAAATATGACATCCAGAGTTACCTTAAAGTATTTGTTATCTTTGGATTCCTATGGATATTTCATGTGATCATTTCATACATGAACAGAATGTGTTTCCATGGCAACGTTGGCATAGCGATTTTCATTAGATTATGGACTGCATGTCAGGCTTGAAGCATGGAGAAAATGTTATCCAGACTAAAGGGTGGATTTACTGAAGCATTTAGTGAGTCCAAACCTGATTTGCTGGTGCAAAAAGACTGAGAGAGCATGTGATTGGTCGAGGTAGTTAGTTTGCTGCACCCACAGATCATGTCACTGAAACTTCATGTGCAAAAATGTTGACATTTTCTTAAGGCTTTGATAAATCCAGCAATCCACCTGTAATTTACAGAGTATACACACCCCAGTATGACTCCTAAATGGACCCAAAGATTGAAATATAAAAACCAGGAGGTATTTGGACGAGATAAAATCATTCACACTTAGTCTGCTTTAAGGGCATGTGCAATTCAATCAAACTAGACTTTACTACATTTCAGTGTAAGTTTCTGTCTATGACATTTCATTGGAAACAAACAAACATGTCACTTGGAATATGCCGTTTATTATAAAATAGAATAGCACATGTTATGTGCTTATGTTCTTATGTTCTTAAAAAGACTAGCTGTGTACAGGTAACAGGGTACAGGTCAGCACCTACTGAGGTGTACTGTGTGTGCATGTGTGCGTACTGTGTGTGTGTGTGTGTGTGTGTGTGTGTGTGTGGTGTGTGTGTGCATACACGTGTGTGTGTGTGTGTGTGTGTGTGTGTGTGTGTGTGTGTGTGTGTGTGTGTGTGTGTGTGTGTGTGTGTGTGTGTGTGGTGTGTGTGTACATACACGTGTGTGTGTGTGTGTGTGTGTGTGTGTGTGTGTGTGTGTGTGGTGTGTGTGTGTGTGTGTACATGTGTGTGTGTGTGTGTGTGTGTGTGTGTGTGTGTGTGTGTGTGTGTGTGGTGTGTGTGTGTGCATACACGTGTGTGTGTGTGTGTGTGTGTGTGTGTGTGTGTGTGTGTGTGTGTGTGTGTGTGTGTGAGTGTGTGTGGTGTGTGTGTACATACACGTGTGTGTGTGTGTGTGTGTGTGTGTGTACACGTGTGTGTGTGTGTGTGTGTGTGTGTGTGTACACGTGTGTGTGTGTGTGTGTGGTGTGTGTGTGTGCGTACACGTGTGTATGGTGTGTGTGTGTGTGTATGTGTTACCCCTGTTCTGCCGATGAGGCAGAGAGGGAAAGCCCTGATTTATGCCAGCCGCTGCTGCGAGCGGTGCGGTATGTCTGTGATCACCGCTATAGATTGAGTGTGAGATGTGAGCAAAGAGAGAGGTTCAAAAGCAGCCGGGAAGACTAATCACCTCCCCCATTCATTACCACAGAACTGCGCTCTCCTGATAAGACAAGAGGACAAATGCGCTAATGAAAAAACTCGACCAATTTAAGGCCGCAAACTCACTTATGAAATGAGAGCAATTCATTCTGGGCGTGTGCGTGCACACACACTCACACACACACACACACACTCTATTACCCTTAACACACACATACACACATTCTATTACCCTTAACACACACACACACACACACACACACTCTATTACCCTTAACACACACACTGCTACTTCTGTTCACACACACACACGCTCAAACACAGTCCACTATTACCGCCAACATACACACACTCACACACACACACTGCTATCACCCTTAAGACACACATGGCTACTGCTGTTCTCACACACACACAAAAACACACTCTGCTGTTACCATTAAGACACACTCACACAAGACACTCACGACTATTACAGTAAATACACACATACAGACACAGCTATTTCCATAATTCATACAAAAACACATACGCACATACACAGGCATACATACACACACAGATATTCTCATTAACACACACACACAGCTATTTACAGTAACACACGCATGCATGCACACAGACATTAAAATTAACACACACACATAGATATTCACATGCATACCCACAAGCACACACAGACATCTATATTCTCAACATTCATTAACACTAATATACATATATTTTCATTAACACACACACACCAGATATTAACATTAGCACCCATGCACACACACTCATACACTCACACACACATACACACACACACAAGATATTAACAGCAGCACCCGTACACACACATGGACACATGCACACAAGCACCCAGAAACACATACGCACACACACACGCACATTCACACAAGATATTGAAATTAGCCCCCACACACGCCCACGCACACACACACACCTTTGGTCTCACAGGCCTCTAAATGAAAAAGGATGAGAGGTTTAGCGCCCTGCCCTCCGCCCCTGGCCAGGGCATAGCCCCATGTCCTGCGTTTTCCATTTCCTTGTTAATTTAACGGCTCGAGGTTCAATCTTTAACGCAGGCATATGGTCACACTGGCATTTGGCAGCACAGAGAAGCTGGGGCCGGTCCAGAATGCTACTCCACACCCCCCCCACCCCCTCTCTCTCTCTCACTCAGTTTAATGTGCTTTATTGGCATGAAAAATTAAATGGTTACATTGCCAAAGACTGTTGGAGAAAAAAGGAAAACATCAACATGCAAACCACAAAAACGTAATACTAAAAGGAGTATAAAATAAAAGGAACATATGTGTGTGTCTTTGTGTGTTGTAAGTATCTTTCTCTCTCTCTCTCTCTCTCTCTCTCTCTCCCTTTCTCTCTGCCTGCCACCTGTACCTCTCTCCCTCCCCCTCTTTCTCTTCTGCTCTTCATCTGACCCCACCCTCCCTCTCTCTCTCTCTCTTTTTCTCTCTCTCTCACTTTCCCATTCGCAGCCTTCCAGTCGTGTGTGTGTGTGTGTGTGTGTGTGTGTGTGTGTGTGTGTGTGTGTGTGTGTGTGTGTGTGTGTGTGTGTGTGTGTGTGTGTGTGTGTGTGTGTTTGTGAGTGTGTCTCTGAAAGTCTTTCAGCTTAACAGGTGATGTTTTTCAGCAGGCACAATGCAACATATATATACTGCAGAGTAAAGGAAGGGGAGAGGGATGAAGAAAACTAAGAAAGAAATGGACAGATAAAAATAAGGAATGGTTCTTTTATTGTGACCTCTTCCCGAAGGAAAGGGGGATGAATCAACCAAAAAACCATCAATATACAGCAAAGAAGTAAACACAACTAAACAGCCTAAACATACATACATGAATGCACCAGTGCAGACATACATAGAAGGTCAACTTTCTCTTCCTTCCCCATTTTCTCTATTTTATTAAAATGACAGTAAAATATCAGGATGGTATAATAGAATGAACTAAATAAAATGGGTATACAAATAAATAGAGAGAATAAACTTCACTTCCTATGAATTTTTATTCAATTCAGTTAAAAATCTCCCCTCGTTGTCATGATGGTAAACAGAAATTGTGTTGAAAAAGCAGTTTAAACCAGGATGGAAATGATGACATGTAGTGCATTTCCTAAGCAATTTTCCTTTGGGAAAAACTCAATTTGATATTCCTTGTATTTTGCTATAGTCGCCTCAAATTTGATTTAGGTAGCAGACAGTTAGTGAGAGGTCATTAAACCAAATATGGGTGGAGCTATAGTAAGGTATCTGTGACTCACTAATCTGAACCTGAACCTATCATTGCAATTTCCTCTGAGAGAAAAGCATTTTGATTGCATTTTATTTTTCATGTCTGAGAGTTGATTATAGCGACGTTCAGTGTAAAACCACAGGTAGTTGTGGTCTTTTCTTTAAATCCCTGCTGGCCATGTTCCCACAGTGGAACAAAGAGTCTCAGTGGGATCAGAAACCCAGGAGAAACACAGAGAAACACAATTCATCAAAAGTTTGCATGTATAAAATCATGGGGAAAATTTTTACCATGTGCAAAAAGAGAAAAAAGTCATATTGTCAGAGGCAATAAACTTACAAGGTGTAAAGAGGACTGGGTGTGTTAAATTGAGTTAAAGTTACATGGATTTTCAATTTTTGCTGGTTACTTTGAACTGAGCTTCACTGCTCTGTGTACGGAGGCAGAGTGACGGCTTCATCCAAAGAAGTGGGGTGTGGGGGGGGGGGGGGCGCGGGTTTATGCACCAAAGCAAATACTGAGCTTCAGGGACAGAAGCAAAGAGGAAGCACCATCTACAGAAGGGAGGTGGAATCTTTGCCATGAAGCAAAGGGGAAGTGGCAAAGCTTCATACGCAGAAGCAAATGGAGAAGCCACCCCCCCTCCCCCACCCCAATCCCACTGCAGAGCAATTAAAAGGAAAGTTTCCAGCATGAAGGCATTTCCAGCACAGAGCGTTTCACTCTGACAGAGTACACATGATCCAGACTGGACCCAAACTCTGCCTTAGCTGACGTCACACGCTGAATATATTGCTGGGTACCAGCTGTTCTCTTCTGATCCATCAATAGCGTAAGGACCTATCATGATGAGAACAGGCCTCTGTCCAACCGCGCTCACCGTTTATTGATCAAGGACAGGCATGAACCAGCAGAGACTTGAACAGAAACACACACACACATGCAAACTCATGCACACTCACTCATATGCACATACACACATAGATACACACACACATGCAAACTCATGCACACACACTCATACGCACATGCAAACTCATGCACACTCACTCATACGCACATACACACATAGATACACACACACATGCAAACTCATGCACACTCACTCATACGCACATACACACATAGACACACACACACATGCAAACTCATGCACACACACTCATACGCACATACACACATAGACACACACACATATGCAAACTCATGCACACACACTCATACGCACATACTCACATAGATACACACACACACACACAAACTCATGCACACTCACTCATACGCACATACACACATAGATACACACACACATGCAAACTCATGCACACACACTCATACGCACATACTCACATAGATACACACACACATGCAAACTCATGCACACACACTCATACGCACATACTCACATAGATACACACACACATGCAAACTCATGCACACACACTCATACGCACATACACACATAGATACACACACACATGCAAACTCATGCACAGACACACACACTCACACACATACACACACAGATACTCACACATAAAAACACATGCACTCACACATAAACACTCACACACACACACACACACTCATGCACGCACACACAAACTCACGCACTGTAGCTCTGTGAGCTACGCACTCCTGCACAGTGCCGCCCTGCAGGTCAGTGCATGTGCCACCACAGGGCTTTCACACCAGCGTGGGTCCACACGCAGGGCAGCACGGGAGCAGCGTTAAACTCTGGACCGCTGCATCCACACACCCCCCACCCCACCCCAGCCCCACCCCCCCCCACCCCCCACCCCAGCCCGAGACTGAGGCTCCCTCTCCTGAGGACAGCTTAATGAATTCCCTCGCACGGCGAAGGAGCCAGAGTGTGAACAGAGTGTGAACGATTCCAGAATGCAGGTAGGCAAGCGAGACATGCCTTTAACTGCCAGAGCTTTCTGCGCTATATTTGGAAAGCTACGGCACCGGGGTTCTTAATGTAATGTTTGTAGGTTGGGAGAACACAATGACTTTGTGAAGCTTTAAGTGGTTTTTTGGGTCTGGACCCAGGTCAAGGCAGGGGAAACTGCATATAAACCCCATGATATAGAAATGATAAATACTCATATTATCTCGGGCTGCTTTATTAATGACAAAATTCAGAATCACGCTTATTTTGGTCAATATTGGGATTACGATTACTCATTGACTGTGGAAACATCATCTGATAGATGTTATACTCATGCAGTTTAACACATATAATTACAAGAAGCATAACATTATGTGTTGCAATCACATTCCAACTGCAATTTCAAGCAGCCAACAGGTCACAAGTGATACACATTCTAACGTTGTAGTTCAACAGAAAACAGATCGAATGATCCACAATTATTCGATGTACCGCAAAAGCGCACCGCTGTAAAGGAAAGGGGAACGCTGGATTTATAACACCGGGCAAAAGGAGAGTGTCATTACGAAACAGAACAGGGCACAATAACCATTTTATCTTCATTATCTTGTTTTTATTATCGCTGGAAGTCAATATCGTAATTTTAATTGCACAGCCCTAATATTATCCATATCATAGAGAATCAACAGTTGGAAAACCTTGCTTTGAACTTGGTATAAATGTAATGTGTACATAATGAAAGCATAAGTGTAAATACATTAATACTGCACCTAATTAATATTTAATTAACGACCTAATTATTTTTGAACGTTTTTAATGTTGTTGTAAATATTTTAATAAATATAAAAACTAGGCTATATAATACAATTAATAAATCATCTATAAAAAACGTTTTTGGTTGCCATAGTTACCTGTTGATTGACGTCTTGCAGGGGCACAAGTGAAATAAGCATTAAAGAAAATATTAATCTTATAATAGGGCCGCTGCTGTGTGGCTTGTTCTGTTTCGCTTTTCTTCAGCGGGGCTCATTCATTTTTCATGTCTCATGTGCAGAACTCGGAGCACAATGAGCCGAACCGGGCCGTTCCCCCAGGCATTCCTCCCCATATTAGCACACAAAACTGCATCACCGCCTCAAATCTCAGCCATTATTTTTCTTCCTTATTTTTACCTTGTTTAAAAAAAGCTGGTGCCAGCCCGGCTTTCTGCCCAAAGGGTGCCTCCAGCCAACTTTACTTCTTGGTTTTCTTTTTTTTTTTTTTTTTTAAAAACTGAGATACGAGAGTAGAGGGTAGTGAAGTAGTAGTTCATGGAGCTAGTTGGAAAAGTAATGCTCCGTCATTTGCTTATTGCTTAATATCATTAAGCAATAAGCAAATGACGGAGCAAAAGGTAGTATGTACATATTCATCTTTCAAAATGGCCATGATTTTCCAGGTAGGCCACTGCTTCTGTACACTTGAGTAAAGTATTTAACCCAAAGTGCTTCAGTGAATACCCAGCTGTGTAAATGGATAGTGTTTGGCAGTGTAAACTGTGTCATTCACTCTGGATAAGAGTGTCTGCTGAATATTACGATGTAAATGAGTTACCGTGCCAAATCTGGCTCAACATCCACATGCTGGGCACAATATTTTGGCCTGTCTGCTGCAAAAATTTGAGTACACAAACTAAAAAATGCTCATATTTTTTCCACTATATGGCAACCAGTACATTCAGTGAGGAGGGAATATGTCCGTTTCAGAATATGAAGCTGGCACTCAAAATCTAATGGTACGATTCAGCACGTTTGCTGATCAAGCTAATCAACCTCCTTGTGCATCCAAATGCTGGAATTATATTCCTCATTATGTGGGGCAATGTAAACACCCGCCATATGTTCGTGGTGCGCGAGTGGTTTGCAGCACACCTGGGCTTCCGCTGTATGTCAATAAAGGATGGCAGTGTAGCATAAAGGGCAGGATAATGGGGCAGGAAATGGCTTTGTAACCTCTGGGATTGCTGGTTTGATTCCCAGATGGTGTGCAAGTGTTGTTACCTCGCTAATAACAGCTTCAGTAAATATCTAGCTTTATAAATTCATATGTGTAAGAAGAAAAGCATGCTTTGTCTTTCTCTAGCCATTACCCTATGCGTTTAGTCTCCTAGAAGTGGTTCTCATTCCGGTGTGCAGAGGATCACGGACCATCTTCTTTTTTTTTTTTTTTTGTTTGTTTGTTTTAAGTTGAAATTCTGCATCCCAGTTCAGACCCAGGGCACCAGGGTGAGGTGAGTTAACTGTGTAATCAACAGTTTTAAGTGCTGAGTGCCGACAAAAAACCAGCATGCGCTGCGTACCCCTGAGGATGAGAAATGAGAACCACGGTACCAAAACATAGCAATTACATAAACCAGGGGTTCTCATAGCTGCGTGGAATTCCCTGCTGATGTGCGGAATACTCCGATAAACAAAAAGAGATCAGGAGAATCTTCCGCCTCATCCCCCATGGCACAATGGGACTCCACTTCAATGATCCAAACGCCGCTGGGTGGATAAAGCACAGTGGTGCGTACAGCGCTACGCCAGTGCACACTCTGCTCACCATTAGGGATTGAGGTTTTTATTTTTTTTTTGGTTTGTTTCATTTTGTATGTAATCCCTATGCGGAACTGACCCATATGTTCTCCATTTCTAGCTCAAAAAGAAAAAAAATGTAACAATAGGTGGCGGACGGAGATCATTAGCCAGCCGTTTTGCATTCTGACACCTGATTGGTTGGAACCGCAAACAAGTATGAGTCACCAACTGTAGCGTACCATAAAGGTTTTTTTTTTTTTCTGAAACGATTCCACCAAATTTGTTAGCATTAGCATTAGCATTGAATCCTGCAGGTGACTCTGGTTACGCGAGACAACCGATAGGGATCATCTCCACATCGATGAAAATCAGCTGCCCTCTTTCTTCCAGTCATCGATGCTGCTGTCCGCTTCATCGGTCCAGGTGGACAGGCCTTTGCTTCAGGTACGTCTGCATCATGAGCTCCTGGTACCTGCAGTATCCTACTAAGTTTCTCATAGCTCCAATCTCTGAAACTGGACCTCCCTATCGGCCTGTACTTATGAGACAGTTTGCACCAATACACTCTACTGTTAACCTCACGAAGGCCGCCGAAGTGCTGGCTAAAAGCAGATGGGCTCCCCTTTGAGCTGCATTCTGCTCAAGGTTTACTTCTTGTAGTTATAAAAGGAGATTTTCCTTTCCACTGTTTCTTCAGGGATTACTCTGGGGGCACTGCTTAGGACTGGGATCCATGTTGGGATGCTTTGTGATTATGCTCTGTTTGTGTTGTCCTGTATAAAAATGGCAACACAAATAAAGTTGAGTTGATTTGATTTGAACTGAACTAAACTGAAGGACTGTTTGTAGGTTCGCTCTGTGGGAAGCTTTCGTTTGCACTGTTTTGCTTGCTTCTTTATGTCTCAAAAGTCATTTATTCAGTTAATGATTGCATAAGATGGTATATGTCCAATAAGAAGCCAGCTACCGGTGACATAGGGTCACATATGCCCAATAAGAAGCTTGTTTACTGGAAGGCCATCTGGTACACATACACATTTGAAATATGCTGATAGGAAAGGGTTGCTGTGCTGAAGATCAACAAGTTCAGTTGAGTTCTAATTGGGTTAAAGGTGGAGACAATCGTGAATAAAACAGACAAAGGTCTTAAAAGCATACCACTAGCCTTGATGTGTGCTCCTATAAAATAAAGCTTTAGTCCTGACTTCTGGTGAAAGTGAAAAGACATGATTTTTTTTAACAAATGCCAGCAAACTGCAGTAATTTTCTGCTGGTGCCTAAACCTGGATAAAGCATTGAGCTGCATTTCTAGCATTCCTATTGTACCATAGCTTCGATTGATGTAATCACAGAACTTCATGATCTGGTCGTCTGTTTTGTAGGTGAGTGGACAAAACTATCACAGTCATCCCAGTGTTCCGTGGTTACCCTGCAGACTGTGAACATGCACATCTTTTTTTTTTGTAAGAGTGGAGTGGAGTCAGAGAAGGGCAGTGCAAATGCTTAAACTGTCTGGCCGACCACTTAACAAGCCTAACAGAGCGAGAATCATTCCGCATCTCATTAATTACATTCTCGGAGCCTAAACGTGGCATCGGTCCGCGAGTGACTCACGAACAAAAGGAACGACCGATGAACTCGGCCTCTGCGTCGAGCCCGATTACATTAGACACGGCGTAGCGACTTCTGCTCTCGCCGATGGAGCCGGCGCCGGAAGAAACGAGTCTCGTTAGGAAGCGAGGGGCTGCCGACAGCGAGAAAAATGTGATAAAAGACACATAAGTGCATGGTTGTTAGCTGAATAAATCATTTGAAAACAACACAAAAAAATTACATGAAGAGGGATTACAATATATAGGTCTTTGTGACAGACACATTTATTATTGCCCGCTAATCTTTGATTATGAAATGTGTTTTGGTTGGGCTTGTGTCTGATGTTTCAGAGCATCAGGGCTGTAAAGAGATCAGAACATTGTGTGAAAGAAGCATTCACTGGAAAAAGGGTGGGGAACATGAGAACAGCAACTGTGCGCCACACAATAAAAACACCTGAGCTAGCGCGTGAACACAACACCATATAATCAGCCAGGAGGACGCTCTTTGTGCCTACGCTCCTGCATTTGTGTCCAATTCAGTTTAATTCAAAATGCTTTTGTAGAAAACTGAAAGCAAATATTGCCAGTTCACAAGATAAATGAGGTTTCATTACCCCCATTAGGGTGGAGCTACATTCAGCTGTCAATCATTGACTTGTTGGAACCAATCAAAAATGTCTGTCTCCCTGCTGCCTGTGCAGTTATTGGTCCAAATAACTGAGTCACTAATACTGTGTGGTAGCTCCTCCTATTTTTAGTTCATTGAAGTGTCACTCCCCCAACACAAATAAGGTTAAATAACAAGTACTGCACACAGTTTGAAGAAATTTAAGCAGAGGTTTAGAAACTTTAATACATAAATAGTATTTTATTATTTAATATTTGTAATATTTCTTATTTATGTGGAAGGTCTGTTCTGGTTTACAGTAACCTCATAAACATTCTGGTTCATAACTCAGAATACTAATTCAAAAATTCTTTATTGCCTTGACTGTGATGTAATGTTGTCAGAACAATAAAGTAAATCGTAAAATTGACCATGTGTTAGTATATAATGCATTAAAGTCATATATAGAAAAACCATACCAAGACTGAGTATAATAGGCTAGAAATATTCATTGAAATAAGTAGAAATCTCTCTCTTCATTCTTCCTCCCTTTTTCCCTCGTCTCTCTGTCACCATAACATGCCCAATCCCCCAGTCTCACTTGTTCACAGCAAAATGTCTGGTGTTAATTTAACCCTAACACTGTATATATCAGAGTGTATATATCTCTCTCCCACTCCTCTTTCTTCCTTGATTTTTCCCTAACAAAACTGTTCAATATTGATATCAAGTAAGAATGAGAAGTCATTTCTCCATTTTAATCTGCATCACTCTGTTCCCTATCTTCTAATCTATCTCTCTCTTCCACTCTTACACTCTAACTCTATTTCTCTCTTTTTCACTTCCCCCGTCTCTCTTCCTCTCCCCCTGTCTCCCACAGGACCTCTCCCTCCCTCCCTCCCTCTGTCTCCCTGACAGCTGTGTGTCTGATTTCCTATTCCGGCAGAAGAATGCACCTGTCCATCACCTGTCAATTACAGGTGTAACCCCACGCAGCACCCGCTGGCCACCTGCTGCCATGGCAATAACACCCCCCTAACACCCCCACCCCCACCCCCTCCACCATCACCACCCCACCTAAAACCCCATGTTTTTTCTTCCTGTAGCAAACCATCACAAAAATATGCTCCAAAAATAAAACCCCATGTTTTTTCTATTCATTAATGTATTTAATTTGCAGGGAGGGTTGCTGGCCAGCGGTCAGATGTAATCTGTTCCTCAGAGCGATGGGCTTTCTCGTCGCGTGTGGGAATTGAATGCAGCTGGCAGGGGTGTGCTCGAATGCAGCTGATACAGCAAGTGTGCTCGAGAGACAGCGGAAAGAAAGCAGCCGGAAGAAAGAAGCACAATATAATGCTACAATAAAGGACGTTGACTGCAGCAAATTGCAATACAGGATACTGATTGCTAAGGGTATAATACAGGACAGTGACTACAGAAAGCTACAATACAGGATATTGATTGTAGAAAGCTACAGTACAGGAAAGTGACTTTGAAAATCTACAATATAGGATAGTGACCGCAGAGAGCTACAATAAGAAATACTGACTGCAAAAATCTGAAATGCATGATAGTGACTACAAAAAGCCACAATACAGGGTAGTGACTGCAAAAAGCCACAATACAGGGTAGTGACTGCAAAAAGCCACAATACAGGGTAGTGACTGCAAGAAGCCACAATACAGGGTAGTGACTTCGAAAAGCTACAAGACAGGATAGCAACTGAAACAAGTTACAATATATGATAGTGACTGCAAAAGCCACAATGCAAGATGGTGACTTAGCTGAAACAAAAGCTACAAGACAGGATAGCAACTGAAACAAGTTACAATATATGATAGTGACTGCAAAAAGCCACAATGCATCGCTGATGATGACTGCAAAAGCCACAATACAGAGGTAGTGACTGTAAAAAGCCACAATACAGGGTAGTGACTGCAAAAAGCCACAATACAGGGAGTAGTGACTGCAAGAAGCCACAATACAGGGTAGTGAGTGACTGCAAAAAGCCACAATACAGATGGTGAAAAGCTACAAGACAGGATAATGAAACAAGTAAGTTACAATATATGATAGTGACTGCAAAAAGCCACAATGCAGGGTAGTGACTGCAAAAGCCACAATACAGGATGGTGACTGTTGAAAGCTACAAGACAGGATAGCAACTGAAACAAGTTACAATATATGATAGTGACTGCGCCACAAAAAGCTACAAGACAGGATAATGACTGCAAAAAGCTACAAGACAGGATACTGACTGCAGATAGCCCGAATACAAGATAGTA